>JAVJIF010018320.1:0-96247 GCA_038442645.1 Agave tequilana | reverse complement strand
AGGCTAATGTCTAGGTCTCCAAACCATGGTGGTCCTCCCACCAAACATTTTGAAGATGATGCATCCAATGTAGTGTCCATCAAGCTCAAACGCATGCACCATCAAGGCACCAAAACTCTCACGTCAAGTGAGAGCCCACACCTACATCAAATACAATAGGGGTGGATTTTGATACCCATATCTTTTGGGTCTATGAGAGTTAGCATCTTTTCTAACCCAAACAAATTTATTTGCAAAATTTAAATTATGTATTCAATCATAACAAAACTTTGCAAGGCTTACGTCCACAATGTGTACAAGTGTATACACTAGCATATAGGGTGTCATGTGTGTGAACGTGAGAAGCATGTGTATGCTGTGATTGGTGTGCATGAATATGTGAAACTTGTTTCTTTTGAAACATGGATTCCAATTTCTTGTGATCCATAGCACAATGGCTCAAAGTGAAACTCAAACAATCTACACTCTTCTTCAAAATACAAATATCATTTTCAATGATTAAAGAAGAAGTGGAGCATGCAACATGTTTATCAATAGAAGATGAATTTATAGTAGCATGACAAACATGAGAATCAAAATTATTTTTCAAAGAAATATTTTCCTTTGAAACTAAATCTAGTTATTTTGAAATTGAAACAATTTTATTTTTCAAAGAATCATTTTCTTTTAGAACAAAATCAAATTTTGAAGGCAAAATCTCATTTTTCTTCAAAACCTAATCAAAATCATTTTTATTCTTTAAAAACTCATTTTCTTTTAAAGTAAGGTTAATTTGGGTTTTTAATGAATCCCTTTCATTTGAAAATTAACCCTCTCTTGCAAAATCATGTTTAGTTTAGAAAACAAATTTTTTATTTCTTCTTTTAATTTAAAAGTTTTCTTTTTCAAAAGTTTATATTTATTTAATAAGTTTTCACAAAATAAGGAAAGCTCTTCATTTAAGGCATGAGCATCCATACTATCCTGATCACCATTAGAAGAGGTAGCACAATCATCTAGATGAGTATCCGAATGTACCTCAAGAGACTCATTCCCTTAGACCTTACAACAAGCTTCGTCGGACTCATCCACCGTGGGTTCTTTCTCCACATAATTTGTCGTTTGTAACTCGGGAGAGGTCAATGTATTACACACTGCAAAAGCGGAATCACAATGATAAACTATAAAAGATTGATCTTTGCTAAGTGTGTGCCTAAGTGCCACTAAGGCTTATGCATTAGCCTCTATATGCTTGTCATTGTCAAGATAAAATATCTTAATAGTGACAAGGTAAACATGCATCCCAGAGATTTAAGGTATGCACTCATATTAAACTTCCACATATCGATGTTGGTTACATCATACATAGAAGAGGCAAGAAATCTATAAGTGTATAAACAAAATGTGTACAAATGCAAATCTAGATTAGCAATCTAAGATCTCATTCCTATGTGGTTAAACTGAATATCAAGAGCGTAGGCTCTGATACCAATTGAAATACACCTAAAGGGGGCATAATAGGTGAACTAGCTAATCTAGGACAAATGATGCATGATTTAAAACTCAATTGTAACACACTATGTGTAACCAAAAAGTGTAGCTGAATTTCGGTGAAGGGCTCTGGACATCTCAAGATTCATCTAGATTAAGAGTTGAAGTGCAATATGAAGCTCTTGGTTCAACACAAGTGTGAGCACACACAAATTATATCCAGTATATGAATATGTATAATATAAAGTATGCAAGATATAAGAGAGATATAGTTGAGAGATAGTGGATCAAACGAAAATAACAAGATATGTTTTGAGGTTCGAGCCACTGTTCTACGTCCCGCCTTCACACAGAAGGATTTCCACTATGTCCACACAGGACCTTCCATAAAGGGACCTCCACTCAGGAATTACAACACTACACTTGGAGTACACTACTCCTCTCTCAAACACATCACCTCTACACAAGAGGGATAGGCATAAACCAAAGTAAACAAAAGATTACAATCTTGGTGATCCAATGATCACAAACAACACTTGGTGATCACAATAGACCACAAATAATTTTTCTCACAAAAATAAGATCCTATAGATAGGATTAGAGATGCAGCTCAAGTATGAGAAAAATAAAGAGTTTGAAAATAAAATAATAAAGAAAAACACTTGAAAGAAATACTAAATAGATTTGTAAAGAAAGCTCAAAACTAATTTTTTCAAAGACTCTTTTCTTTGATTTTTTCTGCACTTTAAAAACAAATAAATGATAAAACTTTTTGGCTCAAAAACTCCTTTTAAACTTGCTGCAAAACACTGAAAAAGATTGGAAGAAAGGCTCTCTAAAATCTTGATGAAAACAGCTTGAGAGAACCCCTATTTATAGGCTTTCAGAATTATAGTCGTTGGGGGTCCAGAAAAGGTCATTTTTGACCGCCCAGTCAATCGCCCGGTCGACGGCCAACGGTCATATTTTTGACTGTTGAGCCACCAGTCGACCGCCCAGTCTACCGAGCCTAAAGGCACAGCCTTGGCGGTCGACCGACGCTACCTGAGAGTTGGATAGTTACAGTCAGTCGACCATACGGTCGACTGGTCTTATAGGCAGGCCTCGTGCACATACTTGTGCACATCGGTCGACCACCAGCAAGCTCTGGCTAGGGTATAGGGTTTGAAACTTGGTTTTTTTAACTCCTATAAAATCCACTAAAATCTCATAAATTTCACAAAATAAGTTCTTATAAATAATTGAGAAACAAATATGTGTGACAAAAATCAACATAGATTACAAACTATCTGAACCATTTTTTTGACATAGAAATTTAGCCCTAAATAAAAATCCGTATTTTTTTAAAAACAATCTTCAATTTGAAAAACAATTTTTCTAAAATTTCTTCAAATACAAAAATAAGATATTTTAAACACTTTTGAAGCTTAGAGTGTATGGATAGAATCTAATACACATATATAAGATATATTTATATTTTTGACATTAAATCCACAATAAGTTTTGTTAATTACAAAACTCTAAACACATGAAATAGAATCATCAAAATAAGTTTTTCCAAATATATGAAGCATATATGTAAATAGATGAAATCCAATATACATTAAACCATGTAAACTTGTTTTGATTCTATCTATTCATGAAAACCATATATATGTATATTTGAAATCCAAAACCAGTTAAACAGAAAACCAAACGTATTAAACTTTTGTGTGTGTGCGTGAACTTGAGTATATCAACACTAGTCTATCTTACACAAGACTAAACACAACTAAACTAAATATAAACCAAAGTCTTCTTGTATAACTCCTTCTCCAAGCCGACTCGATCCAAACATGATCCAAAGAGCTTGACTCCATCCGAGTGTTAGATGCGATCTTGACGGCGAGCTCTTAAATCTACATGTGTTAGCTCTAAAAATCCTTTGTTGAAGCTAAATGCCTACTAAGATCTTGATCAATAACTAAAACTGTATAAACACAAGATCATTAGTAAACTAACCTTCATAAGTTAGTCATCATTAAAATTAAGATGAAAGGCCTCTGGGCTAACACAATGTGTATGAATGTAATCCAATGCATATAAAAACTAATGTAAACTAGTTTTTGATGAAATCCATTCATGAAAATCAAAGTCAAAAACTTGTTAAACCGAAACTCAATAACTCACAAAATAAGTTTCTTTAAACAAATAAAGCTCTATCAAAATGAGAATTATGCAAGATCTAATTTGCGTCATATTACAAGAAGTTTAAATAGAATTAGGCGAGAAAATTCCATGTTTGGACCGCGTCGGAAAGGAGTTGGACAAGGACGGCGGTAGGGGAGCTCGGATTCGCTGATCCGACTGAAAGGGGGTTAGACCGCATTTGTAGTGGCTGAAAATTTCACGTTTGGTGATAGAGAGATCCTATAGTGGGACGACTAGATCGGACATGCAGTTGCCGCGACGCATGTGGAGCTCCGATGGCGTTCCAGTGGCCTTTTCTTTTCTTTTTTTCTTTTTGGTAAGGATCAGCTTGTCTATGTGTTATATGTTTGTACCCTTCTTATTTGGAAATGTTTCGTTAGTTTATTAATGAAACATCCGGAGTTTTGTCCCACGATTTTATCTAAAAAAATAATTAGGCACGAAAAGTGCATGAAAGATAACAATTTTTAAATACTCCATGCTAGTGGATTGAACAAGAGGGATAAAATACATCCACTGACAGGTGCTACTCCACTATAATTGCACACAGGTACTTGTAGGAAACTAAGGTAAATCCTAGGTCATAAACATTGCAAAAACTAAATCAGGGCTGATACGAATTCCACAACTAAACACCACCATCAACCCTCATGGATTGAAGAATCTCATTAATTGGAACCAAAAAAACAAAATTGGTTTTGTCTTTCATAGAAAATTGCATTAAAAATTTAGCAACATTCTAGCACTTATACATATCCCTTTCATTGAGGTACTTGGTCCTCTTAAAAGAACCCAATCAAGCTAATTTTAGTTCTCCTCTAAAGCTGATTTCAACAAATTACAAAAGTTAACTAAGTACAGAATTTCTGTATCTCAACTAAACAAAAACTACAAAATGCAAAGTTCTATTTCCTGCGTTTATATACATTCGTGATTTTAGGTTCCTTCATCGGGTATCCTTCTTTGTCGTTTTTAAGTGTTTGTTTCATATAGTAAACGGTATTGTACAAATCAGGTATAATATGCTTTCCCATGATCCCCTTTGAAGTGTGTGTTTGCAAATCCGCAATGTTAGAGTGACACACTGCATAAAAAAGGGAAATACATCATGATTGGAGATGAAAACTTAAACTTTAAAGAAAAAAAAGTTGAATATTTTACCGGAGCAGGAGTGTTGGGTGAAATGACTGTGGCATGTTTATGTATTTCCCGCTATCAACGTTTTCTTGAACCTCCTCTATTTCGAGAGTATCAGAAGGAGGTACAGGTTTAAAGCATCTATTCGAAGCAGTAGGACGAACTCTAAATGTGTTTGCAGTACTTATGTCTGTGATAAAGAGTTATAGAAGATTATAATAAGAAAACGGGATGTTTGGTTCTATAGGCAAAATAGGTCAAAATTTTAAACATGTGTTCGACTGTCTTTGGCCGAACTTAACTCTACCATTCGGCCAAAGCAGGCCAAACATTATATATTTGTTCGATCAAAGAAGGCTGAACAAGAATTTTTTGTTCGGCCATCACTGACTGAACAAAATAAAAATGTTCCGCTAATAATGACAAAACATTTTGTATTTGTTTGGCCAGCTTTGGCCGAACACATGCAGAATATTCGGACATCACAGGCCGAACAACATGCGAACCCAACTCAACAAAAAAATTCAAAACTTGTAATTTTGATTGTTAGGCGTTTATTTGTTTGAGTTCTTTCTAGGTTTAAAATGCATCTAACCCTACATACGATCTAGCAACAACCAAATCCACTAAATTAAAAAAAAAATCAAGAAAAATCATGAATTAGAGATTAATTGGAGAATTTAGAGTTAAATAAAAATTACTTGAATGCTGCTCTGACGGAGGACGTCGGTCGAGAGGGGCGAGACAAGGGAGACTGATGACTGCTGTGACGAAGAATGGGAATAGGCAATGGCGTGTGCTCGTCCTTGTGGGGGAGTTTGAATTTTGTGAGAGATGGAGACAGAGAGGGAGAAAGAGAGAGTCGCATGAAGAGATAGGGATAATTTTGAAATTATGAAAAAATTTAAGTTTTTAGATAGAAAGAGTATTTCAAGAAATTTTTGGGGTGTATTTATCAAATTTGTGAGTGCAATAATCCAATGGATGTCTTAATCAAATTGGTGGGTGCCAATATTCGTGACTACTTCGAAATCACCGCTTTCTCTAAAATTCAAAAGTTAGTGATTCCACCAAAAAGGTTGGAATTAGGCCCACCCCCCTCTCTAGCTAAATCCAATTGCGATCAAAACTATCATCTCAACATAATTAAAAAGTCTTATGCAGTAAATCTCTCAAAAATCCTAATTCCTAACTCTTAACTACACTTGCCAAATTTGAATCTTCGAGTTTGTTATATAAATTCTGCTCTCCCCATTCAGCTCTGTCTTATGTCTACCTTTGTTTTCACATTAACAATGATATATTCCTTTTTATTATCTCAATTCATGTTCATTTGGTTTAATTCTAGTCTTTATTGTCCTATTCTATGGCTCTTCACTGATACAATTTTTTTTTCTTAGTAAAAAAAAAATTTATTTTCATCTCTATTTCGCATTTCCAAATTATCTCACCCAAATACTCCCACGTTAATTTCTTAAGCAGACAACTCATTCTTATTTTATTTTATTTTATTTTTTGATTAAGGATGTTGTTAGTTGCATTGTTGAAGTCGATTTGGATTTTTTTTTTTTTTTTTTTAACCACAAGCTTTCATAGCACCAAGTTAGTTTTATTTCATATTTTTAAGAGTCTAGAAACTAACCAACCTAGACATGGACCCTAATTACAATTCCAGCTAGCTGGATTCTAGCAGCAGCCCAGACACAAACCCAGGCCCAAGCCCACAACTCTGAAGGGAAGCGGCCCAAGCCCAGGCAACTTTACTACGGTCCTAAATTTTAATTTTTGTCTTGTCTCATCTTATTTAACCCCCGTTCCCAGTTTCCAGTTCCTGTTCTCTCTCCCCCTCGCTCTCCACTAACAAAACGATGGAAGAGGCCAACGCCGCCACCGCCAACACCGCCGCCTCGGACGCCGCCGCCCCAACCCCACACTCACGCAACAGCAGCAGCAGCTCTTCAGCAGCAGCTCTTCCTCCTCCACCAATACCAGCAGCATCAGCAACACCATCAACAATCCCAATCTCAACAGTCCCATTCTCAACAACCCCAACCCCAACCTCAGCAGCAGCAAAGCATCCTCAGCCTGCAGCAGCAGCAGGCCATGTCGCGATTCCCCTCCAACATCGACGCCCACCTGCGGGCCCCGGGCCTGCGCTCCCTCCACCTCCTGCAGCAGCAGCATCAGGCCCATCCCGCCGCCGTCAATTCGTCCTCCGCCTCGGCCGCGCACCACCTGCAGTTCCAGAAGCAGCAGCAGCAGGTGAAGGCTGCGGCGGCGGCCGCCGTGAGGCAGGGGGAAACCCGGTGGAGGTCGAGATGGCGCATCAGGACGCCATGAAGGTCTGCAACCCCGACGTCAAGAGACCCTTTGCATCCATCGAGGATGCCGTTCTCAGGTATCCCCCGACTTTCTCTTCTACGGTTAGGTTTTCCATATTTGGACGAGAATTGGAGCTTTATTTTGGGAAAATTGGGGGCCTTTTGCCTCTTGTTTGGTGATCAGGGTCTCATGGTTATTATATATGGATCTGAATGTTCGATCTGAAAACACATCCTAGAAAAATTGCAACGGGCGAGAGGGACGATTGTGAGATGCAAGAGCAAAATGCCAAGAATTAGAATTAGAAAGAAGCAAACTTTATCATTTTTGAGAATAAAACGAGGAAACTTAGATTGAGATGGTGGATCTGCGCGTTGACATCAATTGGTTGCAACTGTAGGATTTTGGTTGAAGGTAACTTATGAGGACCAGGGTTAAGATCAAAAACTGATTTTGAATATAACTTTATAACAGGGTATACGTGGATGGCTATGTTAACTAAAAGGGCATGTTCAAAACCAAATGACGTGTCTTGTGGGCAAGTAAATTTAATGTTTGATAATTTAAATTTTAGCATGGCATTTTAGTTGGCATGAATGATAATTGATATACATGCTCTACACTCTTCTAAAAAAGAGCAACGAAAGAAGAAAGGTATCAAATAATCAGATGGTGCATACAGAATTATTCAAATTAGAATAGATCATAGTAAATTTAGTCTATATGATGTGTCCTATGAAGAGTGCAGGACCGAGAATATGATAGTTAAAACATTTGCAGAAACCCACCCCAAAAAAGGGTGAGATGGTGAATATATGGAAGAGTGGTTTCTTGCAGCACTTCCTGTTCGCAAATTATCCGATTGTCAGTATCTTTTTGAGTTATTGGAATAAAATGTAGCGAGGAAATCAAACTCAACTTCTATAACAACTAGATCATTAACAATGTCACCCTTTTATGATTTGGTCAGTGTGGATCACTGGATCTGATTATTCAAATCTTGTAATCAATGATATTATTGAACCTGATGTTATCATTTTTACATGCTGCAATTTACTTAAAAATGGGAGCGTATCAAACTATAAACTATTATTATTGGTGATCCCTGTTTTAAATATCGGCTGAGTCGACGGAGATATCGGCCGATATCTCCTTTTTTGCCTGCTTCGATACGATATGGGGATATCGTTCACTATATCGTTTGCAATAAAAAATGGCCGATATTTGAAATATCGGCCGATAAATCACCCGAAATATCAGCTGATATGAAATAACTTATTTATTGCACGACTATGTGCAAATGTATATTGTTTTTTACTGTCTTTGCATATATATTACATCATTTTTACTAGGTAGATGATATGTATGACACTAAATCAACTTTTAGTTATCAATATTTCATTATATATAGTGTCGGATATGAACGCCTGATATGCGCGTATCCCCAATATCTCCCCCGATATCTGATATCCGATATGAAAAACCCCCATCCGAGATGATCCCGATATCCGATATTTAGAACCTTGTTGATGATCAACAACAAAATAAGTCTGGATGATGGATGGAAGTAAAATACTTTTTAGTTCTTGGGATGTTATCATTATGCTACTCTAATTTTATCTATGTAAGTTGTATGTCCTGTTTCCATTATGTAAAGGATAGTCTTTAGTGTATGGAAAGAGTTGGCTGTGGCTTTATTCATGCATTAGAGCTGACCTTTATTCTTATAGCAAACTTATCTTCTTTCTCTAGAAACTTTGAGGTTTGCTCCTTGGTTGGATGATCTTAGCA
The DNA here is from genome assembly GCA_038442645.1 of Agave tequilana. Taxonomy (NCBI): domain Eukaryota; kingdom Viridiplantae; phylum Streptophyta; class Magnoliopsida; order Asparagales; family Asparagaceae; genus Agave; species Agave tequilana. The sequence continues at coordinate 87,337 of JAVJIF010018320.1, read as the reverse complement.
TGATTATGAAGGTAGGTTTTCCTATCCTTCAACTTGCTTCCTTGACATGATGGATAAGCCTTATCTTGTATGTGGTTTCCTTAGACAAAAAATTGGCTCCGAATTAGAGGGTTGATACTAGGTTAATGTTGGTTGTAAAATTTTGTCAAATTTTCCTTGGAGACTAGTACTCCATGGTGATGGTGGGGTAGAAAGGTCGTTTATGATGTTGAGTAGTTACTTTTTTGTGAAAGTGATATAACATTTGTATATTGCGAGACGTTGTTGTCCCTACGGATTGGCTAGAATGTGAAAGAGCAGTGTGAATTTGTAGAGGTGCCAAGTGGAAGTAAAATCACCGTTCATTCCTTGTGGACTCTAATTAAGTAGTTAATCACCAAGGAGAACTGACACTTGGTTTTGGGGTGTTAAAAAGGTGGTAGTTTAATAACTTTGGATTTAAGGAAATTTTTTGTGCTTTTGGAATGTTTATTGTGCAACATTGGCTTTTATATTTGTTTGATAAGAAAGAGGTGGAAGTTGCAATATTTCTTGATAAGGTCAAATCTTATCGTTTGCTCATCATTTAAAGCAAAGGATATCATACTTACTATATGTTTTGTGTTTTTGACTGAGACTCGTCATTTGTAGAAAACCTTTTTTCTAATGACATACTCTTATATTTTATTTTCGCAAGATGATTCTACCTTGTTGTGAGAGAGGACAAAATTGTAATAAAAATGGGATGTTTATCATCATGACCATAACATGTTGGAGGGCCGGGAAGGCAGCTAGCCATGCTCACTGAGTGATGACAAGATATATTTAGCAGTGTTTTCAATGGATATCAACTTAATAATTCTTTCATTTAAGAGGAATGAGTTAGCGTTGTACCAAGGAAAGCATTGCTGAAGGCTATCCCTCTGGATTATTCTGATAGTCTTATCTTTTATGATGGAAATGTGAAAATTGTCCACCAGTGCCTGATTATTTGATTGGTGTCATAAAGTGAGTGCTAGTGCCATACTGAAATAATTGAAGGCCATTTGATGATCAATACTGTAATGTGTTTGATGTTCTTAAGTAGCCAACTAAACCTATTGAGAAATGACAAAATATAATTTATTCAGTCCCGAAGTTCTCTGGTAGATGAGATGTGAATGGTTAAGTTGAACATATCTTGCAGTTATTTCACATCAATGAAGTCAAGGGTAAATAATTGTTGTTTGGGGCGGATTTTTTTTTTTTTTTTTTTGTTGGGGTGGGGGGTTTGGGGGGGGGGGGGGACCCTGTGAAGCATAAGGGTTTTCAATCATACGTCTAAGTATTTTCTGCCTTTGTCAATTTGAAAATTGAACTAACTCAGCTGGGATCTTGAGACCATTTGTTATTGTCATCGTGTTGGGATTTTCTCATGGCATGTACCCTTTGGTGCTTTTGATCTCTGTGTTAAATTCTCGAGACAAAAGAGGAATATTTATTGGGGTCTCTGGGAATAGTTTGTGAGCCTATTCAGGACCTCCACTTGGTAATATTTTATTTTTGTTTTTCATTTTAGCCAATTACTTCTGCTAATTTGCAACATCTGAATTCTTCTGAAATGGTATATGTTTTTAGTCCACTTGCTTTCCAAATAAGTTTGTTTGAGTCTTCACTTCTTATCTTCTTTTTTCTCCTCGCTTCAAGTTAGCTTCGTTTTCTTACTATTTTTTGTGCAGTGTTTGAATTTGCTATGCTGTGCGGAACAAGCTTAGTTAAAGTTCGAAAGCTTGGTCAGATAGTTGGTAAGCTGACTCAGTTTGTATTGTTGATTTGACTTGTGAATCAAAGGAAACCATAAAAAAGTCTCTGTAGCTAGATTGTAAACATGAATATGTCAGTAACATGTATTTACTGCTCATTTTCTTGCTGCAACAGTTTTTTATCTCTCTTTGTTGTCATATCTTCCTTTCTTTTCCCAAGTTGACTGTTTAGATTCTTGATGTGGTTTTTCCCTTTTTAAACTCTTGAAACTCCTTTTTTTGGCCAATTACAGAAGCTGATATGCCTTTTGATAACTCTACATCCTTGATAGGTACATTATGCCATAAATAGGTTATAATTCTTCACCAAAGCAATACAAAAACAATAGTTTTCTGTGTGTAATTTGGGCTAATGGCACTATACTGTTTTACTCTTTGTTAGAAATATAAGGATGTGAAGGGTGGTCTTTTGTGTAAAAGAGTCTATTATTATAAATAAGAGGTAAGAGGTGAGATCCAATTGATCTCTCTCTAATTTTCCCAGTAACATAAACTTCTTCACTCTTTTCAGGTATCTAACTTTTCTGTGAAAGTCAGATGACCAAATGATTTACTTCTTACAGTTTTTGGAAACTTTAATGCCTAAATATTGGATGTTATTCTGGAAGCACGTCCTCTTTATTTTGTCAGCAAATATGGTTGCTGCCAATACCTTGGTGCCATTGGATGATATCAGTTTGTTTAACCAATCATTTTCTTACTTATAATGTGTTGGGAAATAGTGATTGATAGCAAGTTGAGTTCCAAGAATTGGACATTTATTTATAAGTTTACGATCTGCTAAGAAATATCAGTAATCAAAATCTTAAAAGAGTCATGAAATGCATGGTATCTGGTCTTTTTCTGTCTAAATGGGGTTGTCTATGCAACACAGCTCAATATCAAGCTTTTAGAATCAGCTGTCAAACCTGGTTTGACCCTCTAGGGCAGGAGGCGAATCTGTAACTATGAGCAAGAGAGGACCACGTCTCAGAACCTTATGACCAATTATATAATGCATTAGTACTAAATAAGAAGAACTGTATAAATGTTATAGCTCTTTGCAGGGTTTATGTTGAGAATTTATTCTGATCCCTGATATCACCTTTTGATTTTTCGTAAAATTTGATACATTGTGCAGAATTGATCCAACTTCATACTGGTTAAGCATGCCATGTATCCAAGATCGGGCAAGATTGGTAACTTGGTATAGTATAACGATGCGTGCTCTTCACACAGACCAGCCATGTCCTGCTTAAGATTATGAGAAGGATGGATTGAATAGAATTTAAGAAAGATATAAGCTGCAGTTTTGATGTACCTTATAGGTATCTTGTCTACTACTGATGGGCTGAAAATAATTGTCATTAAATCTGCAAATTGATGCAAATTCGTTATTAAATTTAAACTACTAAAATGAGTAAAGTAGCAAGACCAAGTCGAATCTACAGGGAGATTTGTGTTGAAATTCTAAATTAAAGATGATGTAAAAATATATTTTTTATAGTTTCTTTTTATTAAGTAAACATGTAAATTCTTTTATCCTAGATCAATCTAAGTAAATATTCAACCTATGAAGACATCACAATTTTTAAACGATTTTTGAGTTTAAAGTCAATTTAAGTTCTGTGGCTTGAATTTTAAATCATGCAGATAACTTTATTTATTTAGGCATGTTTTATCTACTCCTCATACTCCAAAAATATTAATAGGCATAAAATACTCAATGATAATAAAGTAATAGATAAAATTGATGTGAAAACTTAGTCTCAGGTATAAACTATCTCCTGAATAAATCCTAGAGGCATAGTTTATCCTGGATCTAAATCAAACATATCATAAAATAAAAGTGCATAGATCTATTCATTAAGTATGGTTATTTTACAAAGATATCATCAAAAGTCAAGAATATAAATATAGTTGCTCATGTTAAAGAAAATCTTCATCTTTATTGAAATATAGTCAAGTTGTTACAAATATGAGAATACAAAAAGAGAGATATAGCCTGATGACTCCGTGTGCAGCTTCTTCTCCTCTGCAGTGTTAGCCTCTTCTTCTCAGCAGAAATTCGCTATCGATCTATGAAATTAGCTCCTCTTTCTCTGCGAGCATTACTACTTTTATAGTTGCTGCCACTCTTATCCATACACAAGGTTTGCTCACTCGACTGAATTTCAGTTGGGATTTGTATTTTCTCTTCGGAACTTCTCCCTTTTCAGTTATTTAAACTCGACCAACTCTGCAGCTGTATGTTAGCGGTTAAGATCTGGGGTTGTTGGGGATTTGATTTTGAATTGGAATTAGTTGGGATTTGCTTATAGATTTGGATTTGATCTTGAACTGGAATTGGTTGGGATTTGAGCTGATGATGTCTTTGGTTGTTGCGTGCCCGCCAACTATTCGTTGATTTGTTTCAACGAGTTTTTGAACTTTGTCCCTTATTTTGAGCTACTCTATCCTGTTCTTACCCCTTAGCTTCTTGATCAATTGATAATGCTTTGTGCATAATTAAATCTGTAGATCATAAAATAACTTCATTATCGCTTCTTTCACACAATTTTATCCATAACAATCCTTTAATAAAAGTATCAAATAATAGAAAATATTAGACTCATCAAATAACCCAAACCTACTGTTTGCTTGTCCTCAAGCAAACTTTTGAAAACTCTCTCTATTATTATTTTTAAATAAAACTGCCACTTTAGTAGAGAATACGATTGCATTGAGCATATGTAACAAGCATTTAAACCTCTAGGTTACCTTGCAGGACAAATTATAGTCTCGTGAGGGTTTGCAGCGATGTTACCCACAAATATCAGATTATGTCATTTGTTCATTTATAAATTAAATTCTTTATGAATCATATTATCCGACATAAATGTTAGTATATAACATAGAATCATTCAAGAGTAATAGCATGAATTTCTAGGAGTCCGATATTCTCTAGTTTTCAGAAAATTTAAAGTAAAAGTAAATCTTTTGACTATGGTACTTTAACTCAATTATTTTATGCACATCATCTATAATTAAGAGATTTTAATCAACTCAATCCTATAACAGCTTATTCAAGATTATTGTTTAATTAAATTGCATATTTACTCAGAGACTACTTTAATTCAAGTATAGTTCTATTATTATTTGATTCAAAGTACCATACTTTTCTGAATCGGTAATTCTTATTGGAACCATCCGACTTTAATCAACGATGTTCCTAGTATCAAAAGCCAAGATTTTTACCCCTATTGGAACCATGAGGACTTTTATTCTCAAGATGACACTTGCTTGGCGGTGGTGAAAAAAGAGAATATCCACACACATTTGCCCTCTTATGGTCTTGAACTTAAGTTTTTTAATTAGAACTTTGTTTTTCATCTTATATCCCCTTTATCAAATGTAATTAATCGCATAAATCTTTTAAACTCGCATATTGTTAAGAAAGAATTAAAATAATCTCTCTAACTAAATAGTGAAGCAAAAAAAAATTTGATCCAAGTGTCAATTAATCAGAAAAATAATCTCTTATTTAAATTTCATACTTTGTCGGGTTATACTTTATTTTTTCAATTCCTAAATATCATCACATGTTTTTTCTAGTTTATACTTGATTTGCACAAGGTAATATTTAAAATATAGGATTAGTCTACAAATTGACAAATTCTGACATTATTTCAATAATTTTAAATTCTACTCACACCCCCCAAACCTAAATCAAAAATTGTCCTCAATGGTTTGATAAAAACAAAGTCAAGGATAATGGATCGAGTATACCAGATTTGCAGCACAAGTGAAAAGTTGTATTGAGATGCTCCCCCAGAACTGAAATGAGCACACCTGTGAACTCACAATGACACTTGTTAGATCAAATTACAAAGACTCAACAAAATTGGATTGTCTCTCAATAAGCGCCGAGTTTAATGTCTTCAGCCAGATATCCTACATACTTAACCTTTAGGAATCACCTTCCTATATTGGACCAGAATATTAAATCGTTTCCATTTGTGATCCATGAAGTCGAATATTGGTGCATTCAAGAATACAAAAATGTGTGTCCAAGCTTATGATGTGGAGTGCAAAAGTTTTTGAACAACGTGACATAAGCAGGTGTTTATTTTAGAACATCTAGGAGTGGAATGTTAACTTTTTCTTGCTTAGATGTTCTTAAAAGTGGATCCATCTTAATCTTGTCTCCGTTGAAAAAAAAAAGAGTTGATTTAAATATTGGGGTAAGAAAGTACATGGTACACAGATACCTTAATGGTGGTCTCAAATGGCCATCTTATAAAAGATTTAGAAGGAGAAACATATTTCTTTTGGTTTTGCTACCAAAAGGTAGATTGTAAGAGCACTTCCAGCGGGGGGCCTTTTGCCCAGGCAATTGGGTGGCGCCCGTACATGTTTTTGCAAAAGGGACCTCTCCTAAAAGGTGGAAGTTGCCCAAAATGGTGGGCCCAACCCTGCCTGGCTAGCACAACAGGCACATCTTGCCTGACCCTCTGCCCGCAGGCAGTTACTATTAGGTACTTTCCTGAGCAAAAGCCTCTCGCTGGAAGTGCTCTAAAGGTATGTCTTCTATATTGTCTTCATGACCCTGATCTTTTTCTTCTGTTCATCATCCTCAACCCATATTTCAAATGGACTCCCAATTGTCACATGTTCAATAAAAATATTGTGTTATTCATCTCTAAATTGAATCTTTGCAATGAGTGCATCAGTTAGTTCTATTTGGGATTCTAGCTCAGCACGTGATTGCTCAAATTGAGCTTGTAATTGATCCAGGGTGGTTTGAATGTTTGTCATTGATATTTGAATATTTGGAAGCATAGACAAGACTTTATCTTCAAATTCAGCTGTTCGCGTGGGTTGTGAAAATTGGTAAAGCACGTCAGGTTGTTGAAAATCCTGGGGTGCGGTGTGGAAATCATGTTTATAAACAGGCTCATTCGCTAAAATGTGGGGTGGATGGAACACTCTGGTTCAGTACATGCCATGAAAAATTTGAGTGATTCCACCACTTATGATTGTAAGTGTTAGCGACATGATCATTTTTTGTTTTAGCATAAGATTGTGTTGTATTTATAAGATTTTGAACAAATTCAAGGTATTGGTATGCACGTGGACACTCTAAAATAGAATGACTCAGATAATTGCATATGGGGCATGGTTCTCAAATGCAAGGTACATGTGGTTGCTAAAGGATATAAATTGGTCAATTTTCTTATTCAAAGTATCAAATTGATCAAAGAAATTCGGTGCGTCGTACATCTCTACTTTTCAAATCAGACCTTTTCATGCCATAACCACAAACAATCAACTTTTTTCACAAAATTAGCAATCAACAATCAATTCGTAAGAACTAAGGTTAATCTTAGACACAACCAGCCAACTACTAATGGTTTGGACTGATTGCAAACTCACCAATTAAGCTTGTCAAACAAGCGATTTGATTCTTCCTCCAGGTCGGGTACTTATTATTTTCAGCCACCTTTTCTAGACAAGAATGCTCGGTTTTTCCTTCATGTTAGGCACTGTTGCAATGACTAAGTCACATTTTCTAGACAAGAAAGTCTTCTCTCGCAAGCTTGAAAGTGCTCATTGGAGTTATTCTACAACGGGTCCACCTAATTGAGCTCGAAAGTCCTTAGGGACCAACATCTAGTAAATTTCATTAAAAGGCTTAGGTCAATATAAATGAAGTGGGTGATTTTTGTTGTTTATAGCTTATGCCTTTAATATGTGTTAATTATGCAACAAATCAAATGCAACAAGTCAACTGTTTTCCTTCACTAAATGCATGAAATTGTTATAAAAAAAAGTTTTTTTAGTAGTAATGGCAACCCTACAAAAGTTAGTACAATAAAAAAAATTTCTAAATGCAAACTAAATGATGCATGCCCTAAAGAAGATTAGTCTCTACTCTTGAACTGCCATTTTAATTTGTTGTAAGTTGTGATGATATTTTTAAATTATTGAGAAAAAATTAACAAGAGAAGGAAAGGTCTCATCGGATTTGCAAAAATAAAAAATTCCTTGCTTTTGCTCCTCCAGTAGCACTCCCTTACTCCTGTTATACTTAAGAAGAGAAAAGAGGAAGAAATTTAGTTTCTATCTTTAATAAAGAAAAACAAGCTACAATTCTCCCTGGCAACGACGCCAAAATTTGATAGGTTGAAAATAATTGTCATTAAATCTGCAAACCGATGCAAATTCACAATTTGTTCTAAATTATTAAGACCAGTGTTCTAAATATCCCCGATATAGCGTCGATATTGCGTTTCCGGCACCTAGCCGCACACATCCAAACTAATATAGCATTTTTCACCCAAAATTGCTGATAAATCGGCTTAGACCCAAATATACCCGCAATTTCGGCCATTTTGGACCCGATATAGCGTTTTACACCCAATTTCTAGATTAGATATTTGGGTGACTCGAGTGATGTGGCAATGTGGCATTTGTGAAGATTCTATACTTGGATAATGATTATTGATTCATAGGCTTAATGCAAGTTGTCGAGGTAAGTATATCTTAAACATGTAACTACATATTTTATGTTGCTTTATGATTTATGCATGTATTGCCTTATTGAGATGCAGTTAAAGACAAGAAGATATGTATATTTACAGTCCAATTTTGACATCTGATTTTTGAAAATATCCTTGATATATCCTCATCCCCGATAAATTTCATCTAGTCATACCCTATCTACTCGTCATACTCCAAAAGTATTAATAGGCATAAAGAATCTCGATGATAATAAAGTAATAGATAAATTGATGCGAAAACTTAGTCTCAAGTATAAACTATCTCCTGAATAAATCCTAGAGGCATAGTCTATCTTGGATTTAAATCAAACATATCAATAAAGTGCATAGATCTATTCATTAAACATAGCCACTTCACGAAGATATTATCAAAACTCAAGAATATAAATTTAGGTGCTCATGTTAAAGAAAATTATTAAAATATAGTCAAGTCGTTATAATGATGAGAATAAAAAAAGAGAGAGCCTGATGACTCCGTGTGCGGCTTCTTTTTCTCCTCTGCAGCCTTAGCCGCTTTCTTCTCAGCAGAAATTTGCAGAGCCGATCTTCGATTCTGCTCCCGCTTCTCTGCGAGTATTGCTGCTCTTTTTATAGCTTGCTGTCACTCTTATCCATACACTAGGTTTGTTCACTCGGCTGAATTTCAGTTAGGATTTTGATTTTATCTCTTCGGATCTTCTTTCCTTTTCAGTTATCTGAACTCGGCCAACATTGCAGCTGTGTATTTGTGGCTTAGATTTGGGATTGTTGGGGAATTGGTTGGGATTTGAGGTGGTGATGTCTTTGGTTGTTACGTGCCTGCCAACTATTCGTTGATTTGTCCCAACAAGATTCTGAAATTTGTCCCTTGTCTTGAGCTACTCTGTCCTCTTGTTGCCCCTTAGCTTCTTGATCAAATGAAATTGCCTTTGCGCCAATTAAACATGTAGATCATAAAATTACTTCATCATCGCTTCTTTCACACAATTTTATCCATAACACCCCTCAGTAAAATTATCAAATAATAGAAAATATTAGACTCATCAACTACCTTAGCAAGAACTAGGGAGGAAGAAAAGATATATAAGTTGATTTTAGAAGAAAATGGGACGAAAAGAAAATAATCTTATTCACACTGTAGAAACTGCTATGCGGCCAATAGGCATGTTCTCTTTCTTCTGATCTGACTGGCACTACCCTTGAGAATATTGATTTTCAAATTCTTCATATGTATCAGAGTCAAATGGGCTAATAAACCATGAATTGCTTGTGAACTTTCGTTCTTTTTTTTTTTCCTTGTTTGCTTGCTTTCAGAGAGTGAGAAATGGAGAATACCAGAATGTTGCATCTTGTTGAAATCCTTCTTCATGCTGACATTCCCATTAAAGAGAGACACCCTCCACTTTTGTTGTTAATACTATGTCCTATCTGAATCTAACATTAGAGAGGGGTAATACCTTGTAGCTTTATTTCTCCAATAAATTTATGTCCTTATTTCTCAGTTTTGCTGTATTACTTTTGTAGTTTACATTTAGCTGCTGTTTGCTGTAAAACCATTTGACATATTAATTACTTGTTCTAGACCTTATCTTCATTTAAGCAAGCTCTCGAGGACTGGTCCAATGTTGTCATCCAAAGCAAAAGATCTGTGACTTTTTCGAAAAAAAATTTGTTTGTTGTGTGAGTCAGCAGAAGTTCTGTGAATTATTTGGCAAAGCTTTTACCTCAGATGAATAGTTCAAGCTCTGTTTTCGTAATTTAACTGTAGGTAAAAGGACTTCTGAAAACTCTGATGTTGAACATTGGCAAGATTTGGTCACGTCACTTGAAATAATTAAGCACTCTATGCCTTAAGCTGTGATTTTTGCTGATTATCATTGTGTAAATGTATAAATGAAGTTGGTCCTTTTTCTATTAAGTTTTTTGTTCCTAAATTTGTGGAGCAATCCAATTTTCAAACTTCTTACTCTCATCAAAGTTTTCCTGAAAGTGGAACTTGTGACCATGATGTTGACTCTTACTCCTATGCATTAGATTTATCCTGAGCTAGCCACTATCATTGCTTTTCCAGGGTGCCTGTGTGCTGAATCTTTTCATTGTATCTTCTTTTGGTCCTCCCGCCACCCCCCCACCCACCCCCACCCCCCCACAACAACCCCACCCTTCCTCCTCTTCCTTGTAGGCTGCCTATCTTGTAGCACATAGTTTCCCTGACTCGACAAGAGTTCAAGGATGCTAAACTAGAGTTTTTTTTGTTCTTTTGCATTGTTTGTTTTGTTTATTTACTGTAACTGTGGAGGTTCCATCTTTCAAGAACCTTATTGTTGGGTTTGTTGCAACGCAACTTCAGAAACCAAGACAATGAGAACACCCCTTTCATTCTGGGGTAATCTGTATAATTTGAGCCTTTTTATGTCATGCAAGAGTTTGTCTGATTCACATGTCTCTCATTAATGATTGAAATAGTAGGAATAAGAGTGTCCTGCTCTAGGGTCTTGGAGATGAGTACTTACTAATTTATGAAGCTTTGATACAGGATACATGTATGGCATGATATAGACACTGGGATACAGCTGACTTTGAAAAACTAAGTGATGAGGACAAGGCATCGGCACGTCCGAAGAGGAGATACGATCATGTGTATCAGCGCAAGAGGCGTCTAGCTGCATCTATTTGGATTTAGTCAGGGTTATGTTTTTAACTTGAGTCTGTACTTTTCTTTTTTTAGTATTATTTACTTTTGTTTATTTGTTCAGTGCTTTTAGTACTACATCGGTTGTGTGAAAAAACTCCAGTTATTGTAAGTCTATTTAATTGGCTCTGCTTGAAATAAATAGATGATGCACTCTTTGATGAAAACAAAATTTGGGTTTTCAGTTATGAAAATATCCTCTGGATTTGAATGTGAAATTCATTTTCATTAAGAATTAGAGTGTGAAACTTTTTCCTATTGACCTTTATCTTATCTCCATCCAAAATTCAAGTTTCAATTACAAAGCCAATCCATTTATCCATTTACAATCCAAATTCAAAGCCCAATCATAAATCTACTAGTTCAGTTACAAGTGAGTGAGTAGTTGATAATCATCATCATTTACAGCAAGGGAATCACCCTCCTTCATATTCCCAACCCCCCACCACCGCCCCCTCACCAATCCACAGCAAACAAGAAAACCCACCCTCTCTCTTTGTATGCGTCCCCTCCACCAGCAGAAGGGCAAGTTCACCAATTATGCTCTGCAAAATGAATTCCTATTCAACATGTTTCACATGCCTTCAAGCTTCCATTGCTCTTTCCCCTCTTCACATGCGAATTAGCAGCAAAACTATAGTCCCCTCCTTTCCCTGTGCAACAGAGGTAGGCCACACGCTCCTCTCCCCCTTTTGCCTGCACCAGCCCGTAGCATCAACGATGGCTTCCTCTCCTCCGTGTGTGGACGGAGATTCCCTAACAGTCCAGGACCTGCAGCAACAAAACAACACTTCAGTTCTACTTCCAACAAATCAGAGCAGAAGCTAAAGGAAATCATAATAATAAGGGGATCCCGAGAACAGAGCTTCTCGGTAGCTACTTTTATTTTCAGCAAAATCAGAATACCTGTTGGATTACACTGCTTAATTTTATCTCTAGTATTTTATCATAATTTCTCTATTGTCCACATATAATGGTGAGCGTGTGTGTTTCTGTTATTGAAAGTCAGATTATTCCTTATAACTAGGTATTGCGTGTGATTAGTGACGACTAGAATTGTTTACATTATGAGTATCAATTTTTGTCAAAACCCATCTCGGCACATATTAATTTTACATTTGTTTCTACTGAAGATCGTCATTGTAGTGAAACTAGTAAATTTAACTTTTTCACTGATTTCTAACATCACCCACATTTAGTTTCACATCATTTTAGTATCAGAGCATGATTTAGATAAAAAAATGCATTAGCATATAGTTGGGAATCTCATTTATTTTTACATAAATTTAATTTAAAAAAATTGCATCTAGGTTCTACTTGCATTCATTTAGATCTTGATAGTGCATGCCCACCCGTAGTGAACACGCATATTTGCTAGGAGAGTAGTGAATCAGGCAGTACAACTATAGATCCCTAACAACTCGCCGATGCAATCGCTGCCATGCAAGTCCAACTAGCCAACCTGACCCAAACTGCAGCCCAGATTGGAGATAGGTAGAGTTGAAACTCGTCTCGAGAACCGCAATCAACATGAAAGAGAACGTAATCAGATGGTACCATACCAAGACGAGGTGAGCGAGACCCTGATAGTCAATTCTTGAACAACATCACGATTGATGTCCCAACATTCGATGAACGTCATGATCCACAATTTTTTCTTGATTGGACTCAACAACTTGACAAGTACTTCACTTGACACGATCTCATTGAGCCCAGAAAAGTTAAGTTTGCAGCGATGAAATTAACTAGTCAAGCTAGCCAGTATTGGACTAACTTGGTGAACATGCGTGCTGCTCGTGATCAAGAACCGATCGACATTCGGCTAAAAATGAAAGATGAACTTAAAGGAAAGTATGTGCCGCCATCGTTCAGTGCCGTCTCATGGACAAGTGGCACCGATACAATTAGGGCAACAAATCTGCACAGGAGTATGTGGAGAAGTTTGATGAGTTTCTCATCAGATACAACCCCATTAACACTGAAGGGCAAGCACAAATCCTGTCTAGGTTTAGAGCCGGACTTAGGGACGGCTTGCGAACCTAACTTTTCCTACGCGTGGGTTCAAGATTTACATGCAGCCAAGTCTGACTCCATCTCAAAGGGTCACACCAAACAACCAGACCTCCTTCGAGTCAGTACCCCAACCGTTTTCAGAGCCAGACTTCTACCCGCAGAGCGGATACTAAAGGCAAGAATGTTGAGAACAAAGGCAATGGCATTGATTAGGAGTTCAAACTGACTTCCACAATCAAATGTTACAAGTGCCAGGGATATGGACATGTAGTTGCCAATTGCCCAACTCTGGTCAAAATTGCCTTAATCAATGGGGAACCTGAAGTAGTATCAGAGTCAGAGGAATTTATTTTCCGGGGAGAAGAAGAGTTTGATATGGACGATGATACCACAAGTGATAGCATGGTCTTAATTGCATTCAACCAACGACGTCGATTCATTTATCCGTCGTCAGATGTGCCTTATCTCAACTCAAGGAGATAGATGACTGGAGATGAACCACCATGTTCCACATCATTATGAAAATTGGTGGTAGGAGCTTCAAGATAATTGTAGACAATGAAAGTTGTATTAATGCTATGTCGTCTACAGTAATTGCTAAACTTGGCCTGAATGCTGTACCCCATCCACATCCTTATAGAGTAACATGGATTAAATCTTCAGCACTGGAAGTCAGGTAGAGATGCCTTGTTCCAATTGACTTCGGTCTCTACAAGGACAAAATCTAGTGCGATGTTGTATCTATGGATGTGGGTCATGTTATCCTTGGACGGCCATGGATATACGACAAAGATGTTACAATCTACAGTCGGTCGAACATGTGTCAATTCGAACACGAAGGAAAGAAATCAAGTTACCACCTTGTGAGCATAAGGCTGAACCATCTGAACCAAAGCCTACTACAGTGAGGAAAACTAACAGTATCAGCTTGATTACTGCAAAGGCTTTCAGTCAAGACGTGGAGAAAGGAGCTCCCTTCGTGATCCTCGCAACCAAGAAAATTACTAAGGAATCCAACACCGCAATCCCTCCCGAAGTCACCCAAGTATCGCATCACTAGGATATGGGTATGACATGGATACGACAAAGGTTATATGTATATATTTAAATTTTTGTTTGTATGTCCATATACATATATACACATGTAATATACAATGAACAAATACGAATACAAGATGAAAATATGTCATGATAGATGTATAAGTATATAATAATAACTAAACTGTTTTTTTTGTGTCTTAATGGCCACTGCCTTTAGTATGAATCTAGTAAAAATACAATAGTTAAAAGAATACAATATCTTAGATATGGCGAAACATTTTCGAATCATATAATTCAATAATTATGTGAACAGTCTTTGTTAAAAAAATAGAAAAATTATTTAATGCAGTGCATCTATAAGTAGTAGAGTTATAAACTTTTCATTCAAAATATATATATATAGAGAGAGATAGACTTGAGTCCTTTGGGAAGGATATGGAGATGAACCATTTCCATTCAAATTCAATGTTAGGCTACTCAAATTGAAGATCCACTATGTGGAGTTTATCTACATTGTTAGAGTATTTAAAAATAAAAATTCAAAGTATTTTGAATACTCTTTGCTTATTCATCAAGTAGGTGCAAAATGAACGACCGAAATAGTGAGTTGGTTAGTGATGCTGAATATGAAACCAAACAAAGTTGGTGTGTGAGAGCTTTTGAAATGATTCAAATGGTCGGATCGAGAATTCTCTTGATGGTGCTCTTGAGTATTTGGGTGTGAAGTCCATGGTGTAAGGGGTGCGAAGCCCGCGCAAGGGCGCGAAGCCCAACATTTATCCGGTTCTTTTCTCTAAATCCTAATATCTTTTCTATTTCTTCTTTTAAAACCCTATTTCTTCAATTTTAGTTTGAAGGTGATTGCAATCCTCCCATTTTACATCAGTTTAGTATCAGAGCTTCTGGGTTCAATTTTCTTCAATATTTTCTTCTCTATTTTCACCTCCACCACCCTGGGTCAGCCATGATGCATTAGTGCTGCTGCCATGACTATCACTTTGGCCCGATTGAGATGTTTCGTGAGAGGAGCCCTCACTCGACAGGGTCGAGTTTCTCTCACCCCGGGAAAATTGATGAGGACATCACCAGTTCTTAGATGTATTTATGCCTTTATTTTCTTTAAGTTTATTTGTTTTTTATTAAAATTTAGTCCCACATCGGTTGTGATGAGGAAGTTCACTTTGTAAGAGCTTATATAAAAAGAGGCTCAACTCAATGAATAAAATGGGCAATGAATAATTAAAAAATTTCAGATAAATTATCTTGAGGGTGCTCTTGAGTATTTGGGTGTGAAGTCCATGGTGTAAGGGGGTGTGAAGCCCAAGCAAGGGGTGCGAATCCCAACATTTATCCGGTTCTTTGCTCCAAACCCTAATATCTTTTCTATTTCTTCTTTCAAAACTCTATTTCTTTAATTTTTAGTTTGAAGGTGATTGTGATCCTCCCGTTTTACATCACTCATTCTCTTCTGTTTGAAGCCCTGTTTTAAATATCGGCCGATACGGCCGAGATATCGTCCGATATCTCCTTTTTTGCCTGCTGTCGATACGATATGAAGAAATCGTTCGCCATATCGTTTGCAGCAAAAAACGGCCGATATTTGAAATATCGACCGATAAATTGCCCGATATTGGCTGATAAATCATCTGATATATCACCCGATATGAAATAACTTATTTATTGCACGACTGCGTGCAAATGTACATTATTTTTTACTGTCTCTGCATGCATATTACTTCATTTTTATTAGATAGATGATATATATGACCCTAAATCAACTCTTAATTATCAATATTTCATTATATATAGTGTCCAATATAAACGCCCGATATGCGCGCGTATCCCCGATATCTCCCCCGATATCCGATATCCGATATCCGATATGAAAACCCCCGTCCGATACGATTCCGATACGATATTTAGAACCTTGGTTTGAAGCTGAGTGCTCATAGGGTTCAGATTGAGAGATGCCTTTACCAAATTCAACTTATTTCTGATAGTAGAGATTTTAGCTTTTGGTGATATGCCATCCTCTTTCCTCCAAAGTTTATGGCTTCCTTTTGCTGCTTCAGTTTAGTAACCACCTGGAATTGATGATGTCCGCAGCATGGAAATGCCCAAACCTTCGTTATTAATTGATTAAAACCATCACAATGAGACCAGTAGTTGAAGTACCTGAATGTCTTGGGTCCTGTGCTTGGAGAGGCTAAGAGATGCAAGATCATGGGTGAGGAATTAGTGGTAGATTTATTTAGATACTAATAGAAAGAGCAAGGGAACCTGTCAATCCATTCCTCATTGCGTAGAACCCTGTCAAGCCTACCAACTATTCTTCTTGTGCCCATAACTTTATTTATCCAAATCCAAAGGCTACTTGTACTTCTAATATTAGATAAGGAACATAATTCCATACATTCATTGGGGTCATTCAAATTATTATCTGAAAGAACCTTACCCCCAACTTTCTTATCC
Organism: Agave tequilana; assembly: GCA_038442645.1. Lineage (NCBI taxonomy): Eukaryota > Viridiplantae > Streptophyta > Magnoliopsida > Asparagales > Asparagaceae > Agave > Agave tequilana. Next base: position 70,838 of record JAVJIF010018320.1, on the reverse strand, counting down.
AAAATTCTCACCACATTGAAATCTCTCACAACTATCCAGGTAGCTCTGCCTACTGCTGGTGTATACTCTGCAAATCAGACTTGAGTTCCTATCTCTTACTTTATTAGTCTGAACCATAGACTATAGTAAGGATCATGTTCCAGCCCCCTTTATTTGAAGCTTTGACAGGAATTTGCTGCATAGATTTACAGCAAAGCTGAAAATTCCATACTGTAGCATTCCAATATAGCCAAATCCTGCCCAAGGAAGAATGCTCATAATTGTTAATCACTTCCCAATTCCTTGGCATACTTCTAAGCACTCTATGTTGCTTATGAGGCCTGACTTTAGTCTCAACAATTGCAACCACACTAGGATTCCATCTTGATATATGTTCCCTTAAATCTTGTCTCCTTTCTTATTTAGACCCTTCACATTCCAAACAAAGATGGACATTAATTGGAAGAGGCTGCCCCCTTAGACCTGGTTTGCCTTCTTAGGGACTCAGAAGGATTAACCACTGGCTTCTTTGTACTGACCTGTTTCCCCTCCCTTTTCCTTCCAATTTAGCCTCTCCCAATTCTATTTTCCACTCAGGATTTTCTACAGCATCGTTTCCAGTGAATGTATCATCAGCATTTTCTACAATAGTGTTTGCACTTGAAACATGCTGAGCTACTATAAAAGACCCCCCTGCACCTTTTGATACTGCCCATCTGAGACTGGCATTTCTGGCATTTTCTGCAGTAGTTGGCATTTGCTGAAAATCTGATACTGTAGCCCTGCAATCATTTTCATTGATAGTAGGAATTGTATTCTCATCATGATCCTTGTGTGCCTCTAAATGCTGCTCCAATGTTTGCCTCATTTATATCTGGAGCTGATATTCTGATATTCTCCTTACTTGGTCTATCTGTTGCTGAAGGAATCCTCTCCCCTAATGTCTTCTTGCATTGAATTATCAGGCTCACTCTCTGCATCAGATTCATTCAGCACCTCTTCTATCTCTGGTGCATCATCAGCATTTGATCTTGAAGTTGGATGTTTCTCTGTAGTCCTTGTTTCAGATTTAGTGGCAGCTCCTGTTTGATGAGCTTTCTCCTCCTCCTTCTCCTTCCAAACTTGTATAGTTGGGCATTGAGTCTCTATATGTCCAAAATTCACACATTTTTTGCGAGGAGGGGGTTTCCATTCATATTCAACTGGAAGTGCTGCTCTGTCTCCTGATTCCAACTCCAAAGTGACTTGATTTGGCAAAGGTTTTGCTGCAGCTATCTCCACAAAACACCTGGCATGGGGTATTCTCTCCCTGTTGCAGTAATATTATCCATAAACAATGGCTTACCTATTAAGTTGGCTGCTTTGCTGAGAACACTTTGTGAACAGAACTTCAAATGGAGAGATGGAAAGCTTACCCAAATTGGACTTGGGGACAGGAGATCTCTCTCCTGCCCTGAGGATTCACTCCATCTCTTGAATATGATAAGCCTACCATTAAAGAGCCAAGGATCCCCATGCAACACCCTATCACATCCATCACTATTTCCAAATTTGAAAAAGAAGAAACCATTTTCCCTGGAATTCAACCCGACCACGGTTCCGGTTCGAACTGCCGAATCTAACTTGAACTGGGTCTCATGAACCGGTTCTGAATCGGCTAGCCATCAGTTTTGAACTGACCCGGCCCAAAGGGGTCATGTTTCTTATTTTTAAGAACCGGAACCGTCGGTTCCGGTTCTGAACCAGAATTTTTTATTTGGGCCCTTTGGGCTGGCCTGTTGCTGCAGGCTTGGGGACCGGAACTAGCCGGCCCCGGTCCGGTTCCCCCTTTGGAGGAATCGGGAACCGGCGGTTCCGAAACCGGGATCATGTCTACTTGGAATTAATATCCAGTGAACACCCCCATGCAACACTGTATCACATTCATCACTATTTTCAAATTTGAAAAAGAAGAAATCATTTTTCCAGGAATAAATATCCTTACACTTTGGCCTCTAAATCCTGCCTACATATGCCTTACTATGCATAAAAAATGGTTTACTCCCCATAACATACCCGGCCAATGTGTTAGATCACTTGGAGGCACTTTCTGCAAGTTCAGAATTCAAAATAGGAGCATATTCATTGCCTTCATCACTTTTACTTGGTTCAATATATTCTAATTCACTTCCAGAAGTAATTTTCTTAGCATTGATACATGCATCTTTCCATGAGGAGGAACCAGATCCACGAACAAATCTAGGCATGGGCGTTTAGTAGAGACACCTGTAATGTAGAGAATCACTTGCGTATTGGTTTTTTGCTAGCAAAACCCCTGTTTGTGTTCTTGTGTGCATGTTCAGCAAGACCCTGTTGAGCACTCTGCGACTTGAACCCCTCTCCCGTGCGCTCTGATTATGTGGCTTAACCTTAGCCCAGCCCTGTTAATCAACATGAGAACGATCAGCATGGTCATCTTCTTCATTGGAATCTCCAGCAGCCTCTGCCAATGGGGAGCTGCCAGAAACCCTAGCCGGCCATCTCTTTGTATGTCTCTCTGTGTGTATATGTGTGTGTATATTTGTTTAACTTTGTAGTCTTGGTTTTGTTCCGATACGCTTAGAATATTTTGCAAATTTTATGATACGTTAATAGGAGTGTCCGGCATATACTGGTTACGGGTTTATGTATCCAAGTATCGAAAATATCCAGCAGGGGTAGGTCTCCTTCGGCGAAGTATGTGTGCTACATAGTTAGTAAGTGAAAACCCCTAGGACTTGGCTGAATTGTTGGTGAAGGGATGAGTCAGAATGACTTTATCCTCTTGGCATGTTGGCTATTCTCATTAGTCGGGATGCTGGCTGTTGAAGTTTCTGGATGGGTATAGAAGCCATCAGCTTCAACTTTTATACAAAGATGTTTGAACATCTTTAGATGAAACATTTAGGACAAAATAACATTTGTAATGACTAGCGAGTCTTGGAGTACATGATTATAACAACAAGATGGTATTATTAGCCAGTCAACAACTCTACCCGAGAATCAAAAATAATTATCAGTCGGAGAGATTGTCTCTGGTTGATCAGATTCAAGTGGACTAGTAGTTAACAACATGGTCTATTTTATACTAGTAACTCCTTTCTAACAATATTTCCAGTTTCTCACTTTGGAAGTTCATGAAATCCAAGTTTGGGTTGGAACTTCGAAATTAATTATTGTTGTGAGTAATATTATACTTGCAAGTTGTATTTGTGGTAATTCTTTTAACTTGTCTTCAAATCACCCTCTCTTTTAACTTTAGCTGTATGATGCTTTGTATAGGGTTTTTAAAGCACACCATAAAAAGTGTATGAAATCCAGTCCCCCTTTCTGTATTTTCTGATTAATATAATCATGCATATATAAATTATAATATAGTGATTCTTTTTTGAAATGATATCATACTAGAAGATAATATGTTGACAAGTCATGTAGTAGGTCATGTAGTAGGTAGATGAGGAGAATCATTTGAAATGGTTTGGACATGTGTAACAAATGCCGGTGCCACAAAGGTTGAAGGAGTGATGAGGTCTGGGGGAGTGGTGGGATCATAGTTGAAGTACTAATTAGGATAGAGGTAGACCATAATGAACATGGATGAGGCGCTAGAAGCTCAAACACCCCCCCCCCCCCCCCCCCCCCCCCCCCCACACACACACACACACACACACACCCCCACACACCCACCCACACACACACACACACACACAAAATAATAATAATAATAATAAAAATAAATAAAATGGATGAGGCAAGGAAAAAGGACATGATAGTTTGCTTATTTAATGGTGGAGATGGCTCGTAAAAAGATGCAACCATGCAGTTTGCTGACCCAAAGATTTGGCTTGTTTGGGATTAAGCTTTAAGGTGGTGGTGGTGTTGTCATATATACAATCACATGCTTGGTCCTAGTTATGATTTCGAATATCAGCTCATTCTTATATATATCGGCATTTTATTATCAGGTTTTGAGACATCCAATACAATATTAACACTGTAATATTAGAAGATATTATGGCTCATATTATCGATATAGCTGATATTGTCGGTATTGGCGATCAATATTAACGGATTTAAAACCATTGGCCGATACTGTTATTGAGATTTAAACCATCGTCTTAGTATGCATGCTTTTAGAATAATTGCATTATCTCAGTGTATGTTGTTTTAATGCTAAATGTCAACTATATTGATACTTTATGTTAATACTTTGAGCAAGCAATGGGAGATATTTTAAGAACTTAATATCGTTATTAATTGCTCTGAGAAATTTTATATGATGATTTAATTGTTTGATTTTACATTTAGAAATTTTATTAGATGTTGGTTTAGGCTTTATTATATTTCTAGAATCCACCGTAGTTCTAGAATCTCATGCAGCTTGGCAAAATCACAAACTCTGAAACTAAACTCACACTGAAGATTGGATTTTAGGATTCATGAGAAGCGAGATATTTTTAGGAACTTAATATTGTTATTAATTTCTATGAGAAACTTAATATGATTATTTAGTTGTTTGATTCTATATTTTAAAAATTTATAAGATGTCGGGTTAGCCTTTATTATGTTTTAAGAGTCCACCATAATTCTATAATCTCATGCGTTTTGGCAAAATACATACTCTGATACTAAACCCACACTAAAAACTGGATTTTAGGATTCACGAGTCCTGTAACTTAAGTATACTGTGTGGACTTTTATGGTTCTTTGCTTTCCGTTTACTGTATGGAGTAATATGTTATCGAGCTTGCGTTTTAGTTGTTCCCTTGACCAAAATTAGAATCAAACGTGTAGCATTATGTGCCAGTCGCATTGCTCTTCCTTTATCAAATGCTACAATCTCCTCACTTTTGTTTCGCTATAATTATTCAGGTTACTGCCTTACCACGTGGTGTCTGACTTCGAGGCAGAAGAAGATGACCGGATCCTTGACAGTGATACCACAGGCCAGGTCCCCTCTCGCTTGCAGCAATGGGACCACAACATCCTCGCAAAGATTGCTGAGCTCACCGCCACCTTTGAGAAGCAAGTCCTCGCCTTCAACATCATGTCCAGGAAGAGTGCTCTTGGCGAGTTCAGATCAGAAGAAAGGCTCATGATTGAGCAAGCCCTTCTCCAGGAGGAGAAGCAAGCTATTCTTGAATTTAGAGCCGAGATGGAGTTGAGAGAGAGGGCCAAGATGAGGATGGCAATGGCTCAGCAGGAGCATGCCCGAGCCGAGGCCCAGGTCCAAGCGGAGATGATGGCCCGGCTGCCGCCAATGAGGGCAAACGCTGTGGCGTCCCACGGGGAAGACGGTTCTGGCGGCCAAGATCTGGGGCCAGATCAAGGGGGGAATGTGGAGATGATTCATGGGTGGGGAAATAGCAATAACAACAACAACAATGGGCAGAGAGATGATGAGCCATCAGAGGATTTCTTGAATGATGAAAATGAGCAAGATAATGGCGACGAGGCTGGGTCGCAAGAAGAATGGCGGGAAGCTGGGGAGCTTGATTTGAACACCAGATGATGTGATCGCTGGTTTCCTTTTGTTGCCTTCTCTGTTTGTTATTTTAAAATTACATCAGTGAATTCTCGATTTTTTTTCCCTTTTTTTAATCTTTTTTTTTTTGTTTCCTCCCATTAATTGAGTTAATATTCAGAAAGTATAGAGGGCAGGTTCACTATAGGAAAAATATTTACTTGTACATTTTCTCAGATCTGTTTGTAACTTGATCTGCTGATGCATTTTCACTTTAAAGCCGAGTTGTTCACTCCGCCAATTTTTCACTTTGAATAGCAGCTTCAGTCCAAACAAAATATTTTTGACAAGAAATCAAAGGCAGCATATTTGAAAATATACCTAATTCTCAGAAAATAGTAAAATAAATAAATAAAAAGGTTACGTTTACATGAATTTTTTGTTTTTCCTTCAAATATATTGTGTTTTTTTTTTTGTCCAATCAAAAGAATTAGGGAAATTTATTTTCAGCAACCCAAACCACCCCCCACCCAAACACGCACAAGAAAAGATTCCCCAAAAACCCCTGCTGCCTTTTCTTGTATCAAAAACCCCCTTGATCAGTTATCCATATGCTTTTTCCCTTGTCTTAAAAAAAAAAAAGCAATATGGGGTGCAAAGTATTAATCCTTGTATTTTCCATTTGAAGTGGGTCAGAACCCCCTTGACACAAGCCATATGAGGCGCATTAAATGGATTTGATGGGCACAACATTTCTGAAAATTGAATTAGCCTACGTGGTGCAGAAAAGGCGCAAGCACAGAAACTGTCCACTTGTCGCTCGAATTTGTCCAATTATACTGTGTTATAGGAATTTTTTTTTAAATAAAGACTTGAATAATTTGAGACTTGTGAGATTTTAAATTTTAATAGCATTTAATGTTTTTACTATTGGTGTTAGATATTTAATATGCTTATTTGATGAGAAATTAACTTCTTTTGTATAATATTTAATTAGAAAAATAAAAATTTCTATTTATTTTTTTCTTGTAAACACATTAGACTATTGTTTTTTATATAAATTTAATTTTCTGAATTCTTTTATTGCAACAATGTTCCTAATAAGTGTTATAACTAAGTTAAGAATAATAAATATATTGAAAAAAAAAGTGAATAATTTTTTATGAAATGTAGACATATTAAATAAAAAGTGAATAATTTTGTACGAAAAATAGAAGTAATATTATTTATTTTTATAAAGCAATAATAATATGAACAATTTCAAATACAAGTGGATAACTTAATTGAGTGGACAATTTCAATAAGAAATGGACAATTTAACCTATAGATGGATATAAAAAAAACTGTAGACAATTTTAGATACAAGAGGATAATTAAATTGTGGTGGAAAATTTCAGTAACAAGTGGATGCAGGATGTATAAAAATTACTGAAGAAAAAGCCTCCAAACGCGAGGGTCATGTTTCAACTCAAAACACAGATAGTATCTCATCAAAAAAAGTGAAGGTCGTGTTCTTTGACAAACGCGAAGGTCAGGTTATTTCTTCAAAACGTGGACCTCAGGGTCGGGTTTCAACGATAAAACACACGCCTGTAAGCTCTGCGTTTCAACACTAACGCGAGCCTTCGAGTTCCGCGTTCCAATGAGAAAGTGAGGTCCGTATCCAATGCGAGATCCGCGTTTCTACTGTAACAGACAATAATTTACTGAGTCAATTACATCCACTTTCTCTTCACATAATAGAAAATAAATCTTCATTATGTAGAGATTTAAGGAGTCAGTTACATCTCAGATATCTCCATAAATAGCTGTGAGAAGCTATAGAGGAGGACTTTTGGAAAAGAGAGGAAAAAACTCACAAAAGAGTGTTGATTTTTATAACTTGCTGTGTTCAAGTTTAATTTCTTTGGGATTTAAGTCATTTCTTAAGGTTTATACCTTACCAATGAGCTATCAACGAGAGTAAGAAGATGCAAGATCAAGCTTCAAATTCGGCTCGTCAACTGAGAACAAGAACCAATCTCCATCGCTATACGAAGGACTCGACGCTAAACAAAAAAAAGAGCAACCATCCTCCCCTCTTTTATAATCAAATTTTTGATCCGTTGTAATCCTCTTTGCAAATAATTAAAGATTTTACATGCTCAATTTTCTAACCAACAGAAGATGACGACTCTGCTGGGGAATATTTTCTCTACCAATGAGAAGGCCATAGCGCAAGTCAACCTGAAGCTAATTGGATCGACCGTCGAGTCGTTCGTCGTTGAATTCGAATAAGAGAAATTTGAACAACTTATCTCCTCGGGCTCCATGAACCCTAAATCTATGCGGAAGTACTGTAAAATCTCAAGAGAGACTCGCTCTTTAGCCTCATCAAAGGTTTCTCAAGAAAAAGCTTTTTCAGAAGTTAACCGTACGCTTTTCGACAAGGTAATCAGTTCAATCTCTCTTGAGGTTCACATAACCTCTCTTGGAGCCAAAACGAATTTCGATAAGTCTCTTAAGAGAGCTGCAAGACCAGTGCTATTGGTTCAAGCCCAACACAACAGCAGAGATCAATCTCGCCGACAAGCTCCTCTCGAAGCTCAGCAAACTTGAGTTAACTGCCTTTGCGGTTGGAAGACCTCTACTCTAAGTGACCAAGATGTGACTCTCATGGTTCACTTTGATACTGAGCAAACTCAGTTTACAGGGGATCCACAACAACTCCTGCGAGGTAAGCAGATTGCTAAACGTCAAAGAAGACGTCGAGCTTGCCATCAACAAACAGAAGCTAAAAACAATGATGTTTACACTAAACGCGACACTCACGTTCAACCCCGCGTTTCTGCTTCAAAACGCGATGCTTGCATTCAAATGCAGCAGTTGCTGACAAGCAAATTGTGCGCCTCTTCTTCAAAACGCAATGCTCGTGTTCAGACGCAGCAGTCACTGGTGATTGAATTGCGCGTCTCAGCTCCAAAACGCGAGACTCGCGTTTAGCCTCTCGCTATGCCAAAACATGAGACTCGCTTTTCACTTCAGAAATGCGAGACTCGCGTTCAGCCAGAGGCTATGCCTGAACGCGACCTCCGCGTTTCACTTCTAAAACACGAGAGTCGCATTCAGCCACAAGTGGCTAAGTTCAAACCTGAACTGGGAAGCCACTGTTGGCCCAGAGGCCTTCCACTCTAGTTTTGATGATGATTAACTCATGTAGTTATAGTTTACTAATAATCTTATGATATTTAGTTTTAGATATTTGATTAAGATATTGGTAGGTGATTAGCTTCAACAAAGGTGTTTTGGAGCTTTCACATGGTGATTCAAGAGCTCGAGCGTCAAAGTTTATATCTAGCACTTGGTTGGAGTCAAGCTCGTTGGATCGCGTTTGGATCGAGTCGGCTTGGAGACAAAAAGGCTTCGGTTTGTTTAGTTAAGATTTAGTTTAGATCCATTGTAAAGATTAGATAATGTGATATGCTTAAGTTCACAACACACACACTTGTTTTAAGTTTCATATTTATTGGTTTTGATTTTCGGTTTAACTGATCTTGGTTTTCATGAATAAATAGAATCAAAACAAGTTTATATGGTTTAAATGTATATTAGATTTGATCTATTTACATCTATGCTTCAATACTTAGAAAAACTTATTTTGATAAAGCCTATTCATGTGTTTGGAGTTTTGTACTTAGACAAAACCTATTTTTAGATTTAATATAAAAAACATAGATATAATACCTTTCATGTATATTGGATTCTATCCATATATAATATGCTTCAAAGTTGTTTAAATATCATGTTTTTGTATTTACATGAGTTTTGAAAAAATCGGATTTCCATTTTAAAAATTTTATTTTTGGAAAATACAGAATTTGGTTAAAGGCAAAATTTTCAAGTCACAAAAATGGTTCAAAAAGTTTGAAATATGTGTTGAATTTTTGTCACACATATTTGTATTTCAAAGATAATACAAAAACTGATTTTTGTGGAATTTATGTGATTTTATGGGATTTATTTGAAGTTAAAATATCGAGTTTTTAAATCCTATAATTTTTCCCTGCCAGGCTCTGGCGGTCGACCGGACGGTCGATTGGACCAGTGGTCGGTCGACCGTCCCAGTCGACTGATGTGCACGGGACGTGCACAAAGGCCAAGTGATTTGGCCGGTCGACCGTACGATCGACCGACTGAGATCACCCCACTCTCGGGTGGGGCCGGTCGACCGGGCGGTCGACCGTGCTCTTTGGCCCGGTCGACCGGGCGGTCGATCGAAGGGCTCAATGGTCAAAAATGTAACCGTTGGCCGGTCGACCGGGCGGTCGATCGGAAGGGCAAACTGGCCCTTTTCAGCTGCCAACGGGCAGATTTACAAATGGGTTATAAATACCCCATTTGGAGTTGGTTTTTAATAAGAATTTTTAGCGCAAATTTTTTCATCTTTCAGCAAGTTTTCAAAAGAGTTTTAGTGCCAAAAGATTTGATCTTTATTTGTTTTAAAAAGGTTGAAAAATTCAAGAAAAGGAGAAGTCTTTGGGATTAGTTTTTGATCTACATTTTTATATCTATTCTAGAAGTTTTTTTAAAGTTTTTCTTTGAGTTTTTGATGTCCAAACTCTTTATTTCTCACACTTGAGCTTATCATTCTATCCTATCTATAGGATCTTTTTTTTAGTGAGAAAAGAATTGGTTTGTGGTTGTTAGACCACCAAGTTGTAAACCTTCCATCTTTGTGACATCCCTCTAGTGAGAGGTGATTGAGTTGATATCCCTCTAGTGAGAGGTGATTGTGGAAGTGGTATTTGGCTCCCTCTAGTGAGAGGTGGAGATTGTGTTGGAATCCCTCAAGTGTGAGGTGATTGTTGTTTGAGTGGCTTTGTGCCTATCCCTCATTTGTGAGGTTGATCTTTGTTTGGCTTTGTGCCTTACCTCTAAGTGTAGAGGTTGTATTTGTTGGAGAGAGGAGTTGTGAACTCCCAATTGTAATTGCCCCAAATCCTCAGTGGAGGTTCCCTGTGTGGGAAGTCCTGTGTGGACGAGTTAGTGGAAATCCTTCTGTGTGAAGGCGGGGACGTAGAGCTGTGTGCTCGAACCTCGAAACATATCTTGGTGTTTGCGTTTGATCCACTTTCTCTAACTCTCTCTTACTTTGTGCATTGATTCATATTGTCATATCATATACATGCTTGTGTTGTTTGTGTGTGCTCATACTTGTGTTTAACCAAGAGAGCTTCATATAACACCTCAACTCTTATTTAGAGGAATTCAGAGGAGTTAGTCCAGAGCCCTTCACCGGGAATTCGGCTACACTCGTTGGTTACACTAAGTGTGTTTCATTAAGTTTTTAATTCCGCATTATTGTTCATTAGATTAGCCGTACACCTATTCACCCCCCTCTAGGTGTACTTTTAATTGTTATCAGAGCCTACGCTCCTGATATTAGGTTTAACCACCTAGGAGTGTGATCTTGGTTTGCTAATCTATCATTTGCATTTGCACACATATAGTTTGCACTCATGGATGTCCCTCCCATGTTTGATATCTCTAAAATTGATATATGGAAGGTTCTGATGAGTTGTCATTTAAAAGCCATAGGTTATAAAGTTTACCTTGCCATTACCAAGGAATCTTACCTTAGTAATAGCATGCATATAGAGGCCAATGCATAAGCCCCAAAGGCACTTAGAGCATCACTTAGTAAAGAATATTTAAATATGGTTTCTCATTGTGATTCCGCCTTTGCAGTATGGAACATTTTGACATCTCCCGAGCTACAAACGGAAATCAATAAAAGGAAAAATCTAGCGGAAGAGAATCCGAACATCATTGCTTCATGGTCCAAGGGAATGACTCCCTTGAGGTACATTCGGATACTCAACTAGATAGTGCTAGTTCTTCTTGTGATGATTATGTAGAATCACCTAGAGGGGGGGTGAATAGGTGATGGCTAATCTAATGGTCACTTAATGCCAAATAATGCGGAATTAAAAACTATTATGACCTAAACAAAAAACTCTTAAACTAAACACCACGTATAACACAAGAGTGTAACCGAATTCCCCGTGAAGGGCTCTGGACTAACTCCTCTAGATTCCCCTAGATAAGGGTTGAGGTGCCGCGTTGGCTCTCTTGGTTGAATACAAGTGTTAGCAAACAATCCCCAAGCAAGTATAACAATAAAGCACACAAGGTATATCAAGCATATAAGGATAAGCACAATAAAAGCATGCAAGATATAAACAAGAGACAAAGAGAGAGAGAGAGAGAGTGAGCAATCACAAACACAGGGATTTGTTTCGAGGTTCGAGCACACTTGCTCTACATCCCCGCCTTCGACACACGAAGGATTTCCACTATAAACGATCCCACCGGATCACTCGGTGCCGCAACACCTACAACTCTCGGACTCCCTAGTCCGTACACACCGCAAGCTCTCTAGCTCGCCGAGGCCGCACCTCAAACACGGAGTTCACACACGAACTCGAAACAACCGCGAACGCACTCGTCCGCCTCCTCAAGAAATAAGAAAAGATCTCTTGGTGATCTAAACACTTTGATCACCAATAAAAATTCTCACAACAAAACCCTATAGGTAGATATAGCAATGGATGGCTCAAGTGTTGTGTGAGAAAACAAGGATTGAATTTGTGGAAGAAAACTCAAGAAATCTCTTTAAACACTCTTGATAAAACTCTCCTTTTGATTGAAAATATTTGCTCTCAATTTTGTGGAGAAAACCTCTTAAAAGAATAGGAAAAATTGGCACAAAAACTCTCCCAAAATCTTAATCAAAACAGCCCCCAAATGCCCCATTTTATAGGGCTGGAAAAACTAGCCGTTGGAGGACTGACAGAACTGTCGGTCGACCGTCCGGTCGACCGGCCAATGGTCATATTTCAGACCGTTGAGCCATCGGTCGATCGGTCGGTCGACCGAGGCCAGGATACAGAGAGTAAGTCTCTCTGTCCGGTCGACCGGTCGGTCGACTGGGGCCTTTCCAGAGAGCATAGCTCTCTGGACGGTCGACCGGGTCGGTCGACCGGCCCTCCTGCCAGAACTGACGTGCACGTCTGTACACGTCGGTCGACCGCCTTCAGGCTTCGGTCGACCGAGCGGTCGACCGGCTGAAGCCAGGACAGAACTGTTAAGGGATTTAAAACTAGGTCTTTTTGATTGAAATAAAATCCCATAAAATATAGAAAAATCTACAAAAATAGTATTACCAATAAAATTTTGATAAACAAACATGCTTGCACAAAATCAAGGCATGTTACAAAAGATTTGGACTATTTTTGTAAGTTAGAAATATTGGCTTAAATGAAAAACAGTATTTTCCAAAACTTGATTTTTCCAAAACTTCTCCAAATACAAAAACAAGATATTTAAACTCATTTGAAGCATAGAGCGTATGGATATGATCCACTGCACAAACATGGTGAAATATCTATGTTTTTGACATTAAGCTCTAAAGATGATTTTGGTTAAAACATATAAACTTGAATACCAAAAACCAAACATGTATTTTTCTAAAAGAAAATTCATTTATAAAAACAAACTAAAACAAGAGAGTGTGTGTGTATATGATACTTTAGCAATCCACCAACTATTCTATCCTTTACATTTTATCTAAAAATAAAATCTTCTAAAAATAATACCTAGACTCAAGTCTTCATCTTCTTGAAGTCTTCACTTGAAGCCTTCTTGACTTGGTCCAAACACCGTGCTAGCTCCAAAACTTGACTTCAAATCCTTTGTTGAAGCTATGCACCTACTAAGATCTTGATCATAAATATGTCACTAATTAAACACAAGATCATTAGTACTATAACTACATGAGTTGATCATCATCAAAACTAGAGTGATGGGCCTTTGGGCCAACAATCTCCCCTTTTTTGATGATGACAAAACTCATGAAGTTATATATGCATGGATTAAAGTAAAGCTTCAAAGAAGCTCCCCCTTAACTCATGCATCACAAATAAGCAATAGGATATGACAATGAAGCACATGCATAAACAAACATGTATGCAAATATAAGGAGATAAACATGCTAATCAAGCATAAAACAAAATCACAAAAACTTTTTCTCCTATTTGCAAAACAAAACATATATGCATAAACACAATTACTACTCCCCCTTAAGCAAGGAAAACAAATACTTCTCCCCCTTAAGCAAGGAAAACATGCATATATCTCAAATACTTCTCCCCTTTTTGTCAATCATCAACAAAGGGGTTAAAGTAAAAACAAAATCAACAAATTTTTCTCCCCCTTTTTCGTCCGAAACATAGAATCAATAAAGGGGTAATCAATAAAAGGTTATATGCGATATACATTCATGAAGAGAAAGACGCTAAGTTAGCATCCCTACACATATGCATTACATGAAGAAGGGATGACAAGCCCCAATTCACATAACACATATTATGTAATGCATAAGAGGAGATGTGAAGCTCCCCCTATACACGTGTACCACATAAAGAAGAGTTGTCAAGCTCCTCAATATACAATACACTCAACATGAATCTATATGTAGAAGAGATGTTAAGCTTTCCTTGCATATAGGCAATACAACTCAAAAATATTTTGATTTTTCTTATAAAACAAAATTTTGAATTTTCTCAATAAAACAAATCTTGAGAATTTTTATTAAAAATTTTATTTTCTTATCATAAACAACTTTGTGCTTTATATATGTAAATCAATTTTAACTCAAGCACAACCAACTCATATATATATGTATGAAAAAAAAATACCAATTGAAATTGATACATACATATATAAGAAAACAAAATATGAGTATATATAAAAATAGAGTCAAATTGATACCAATTGAAATGATTCAATGATACCAATTGAAACAATAATAGGATCATGTGTATATCTCATAAAACATTGAAGAATAAATAACTAGTTAAATTAATTTTTGAAAAACTAGTTAAAGATCCTTCAAAAAAACATGAAACCAAGTCATATGTTTTTCATGAATCATACCAAATACACAAGAATTGACACTCGATTTATAAAGCTCAAAATATGTTCATGAACCAAAGTCATGACAAACAGTTAAAGTATGAGTGAACAAGAATCATGTAATTAGCATTTACCATAAAAATAATCAATGAAGCTCAAAATGATCAAAACAAATTGTTCATTTTATTTTATCAAACAAAACATGAAAATTCATTTTTCATTAAAATAATAAATTTCATGGTATATGTATGATTAATCCAAATCTAACAATATGCATACATATCCCAAACATAAAAGAGTCTATCAAAGGTATTTGCATGAAGGCAAGAGACTTACGGGTATACATGTATATTTATTAGATTTGAATAAAAATTACATATACATGAAGTAAAACATGAAAATTGGCAAAACAAGTATAAATGAAAGAATCATCAAAACTAGGCTATACATGTGCATATAGTGAGTACAAATGAACAATGAAGTGCAAACGTATATGGATCAAATGTTGCTCACTATTTGTACATGTATAAATACAAGTTTTGATAAAACTACATTTAAACTAGTTTACCATATGAAGCACAAAACCTAAAACATGAACATGCTAAAAATATGATATCATGAACAAGCATGTAAATAAAATAAGAGTTTAGAAATAGTTACCAACTAAGGAACTATGTTCCAAAACTCCAAACATGGTGGTTGACCCACCAAACCTCCTTGATAGTGATGCATCCATATATGTGTCCATCAAGTCCAAGTGCATCCACCATCAAGGCACCATTCCTCTCACGTCGTGTGAGAGCCCTCACCTACATCAAAAACACAAGGTGGGGGTTTTGGTACCCATTTTCTTTTGGGTCCTTGGGGGTTAGTCTTGTAAGGCACCCAACCATTTTTATTATTAGAAAAATTAATATGATGCAACTTATCAAAACAAAATTTTGCTAAATGGCCTTTGCGGCCACAATGTGTACATTTCTACACCTTAGAATGTTTATGTGTGTGGGTATGATCATGACGTGCAACATAAGCATATGCATGAGGGTGATGTGCATGAACAAGTGGAACTTGTTTCTTTGAAAACAAGGTTTCCAATCTCTTATGGTTGAATGCACACGAGCTCAAAGTGGAGCTCAAACAATCCATTTTATTTTCAAAACATTTATCTCATTTGTGGTGGCATGTAAAGCATGATGAGATATAAAACTATTTTTCTTGTTCTTTTTAGAAACAAATTCTTTTTCTTTTTCAAAAATTTTTCTTTTCAAAGAAGTGTTTTCATTTAAAACAATTTCTTTTGTTTTTTCACCAAAACAATTTTATTTTTCAAACTAGTGTTTCCTTCATAAAGATCACTCAATTTTGAAAGCAAGGAAACATTTTCATTTTTCAAATCATTATTTTCTTTTTCAATACATGCAATTTTATTTTTGAAAGAATCCTTTTATTTTTGCATGCAATCAAAATTCTTTTCAAAATTTTATTATCTTTTCTAAGCGTGTCATATTTCTCAAGTAATTGTTGGCAAAATGAAGTGAGCTCATCATATGACATATCATTATCTTCATCTACCTCGGATTCGGTAGTTACCTTAAGGGGGTTATCCCCTTGAACCATGTAGCACTTGTTGGAGACGTCACTTCCTACATCCGAATCGCTCCCGGCATAATATAGATCCTTTTCGCCAAGGGAGGTGATGATGTTCCTAGCTACAAAAGTCGAATCAACATTAGAAACTCTAGATAAATAATCATCATTTAGGGTAGACTTTAAAGCATTAAGGGCTTTTGCATTAGCCTCAAGATTCTTGCCATTTAAACAATAATCATTAGTGATGGCAAGGTAAACATGAATGCCTAGGGCCTTGAGGTACAAGGACATCTTAACCTTCCAAATTTGGATGTTAAGAATGTCAAAGGTGGGTGGTGACATGAAGTCCATGGTGTGTACAAAAATAGTGATTAGCCTAAAAAGAGGATCTTTAACTCTAGGTTGTAAGACCCAAATTCAGAGCACTTGGCTCTGATACCAATTGTAGAATCACCTAGAGGGGGGGTGAATAGGTGATGGCTAATCTAATGGTCACTTAATGCCAAATAATGCGGAATTAAAAACTATTATGACCTAAAAAAAAAACTCTTAAACTAAACACCACGTATAACACAAGAGCATAGCCTAATTCCCCGTGAAGGGCTCTGGACTAACTCCTCTAGATTCCCCTAGATAAGGGTTGAGGTGCCGCGTTGGCTCTCTTGGTTGAATACAAGTGTTAGCAAACAATCCCCAAGCAAGTATAACAATAAAGCACATAAGGTATATCAAGCATATAAAGATAAGCACAATAAAAGTATGCAAGATATAAACAAGAGACAAAGAGAGAGAGTGAGCAATCGCAAACACAAGGGATTTGTTTCGAGGTTCGAGCACACTTGCTCTACATCCCCGCCTTCGACACACGAAGGATTTCCACTATAAATGATCCCACCGGATCACTCGGTGCCACAACACCTACAACTCTCGGACTCCCTAGTCCGTACACACCGCAAGCTCTCTAGCTCGCCGAGGCCGCACCTCAAACACGGAGTTCACACACGAACTCGAAACAACCGCGAACGCACTCATCCGCCTCCTCAAGAAACAAGAAAAGATCACTTGGTGATCTAAACACTTTGATCACCAATAAAAACTCTCACAACAAAACCCTATAGGTAGATATAGCAATGGATGGCTCAAGTGTTGTGTGAGAAAACAAGGATTGAATTTGTGCAAGAAAACTCAAGAAATCTCTTTAAACACTCTTGATAAAACTCTCCTTTTGATTGGAAATATTTGCTCTCAATTTTGTGGAGAAAACCTCTTAAAAGAAAAGGAAAAACTGGCATAAAAACTATCCCAAAATCTTAATCAAAACAGCCCCCAAATGCCCCATTTTATAGGGCTGGAAAAACTAGCCGTTGGAGGCCTGACAGAACTGTCGGTCGACCGTCCGGTCGACCGGCCAACGGTCATATTTCAGACCGTTGAGCCATCGGTCGACCGGTCGGTCGACCGAGGCCAGGATACAGAGAGCAAGTCTCTCTGTCCGGTCGACCAGTCGGTCGACCGGGGCCTTTCCAGAGAGCAGAGATCTCTGGACGGTCGACCGGGTCGGTCGACCGGCCCTCCTGTCAGAACTGGCGTGCACGTCTGTGCACGTCGGTCGACCGCTCGGTCGACCGCCTTCAGGCTTCGGTCGACCGAGCGGTCGACCGGCTGAAGCCAGGACAGAACTGTTAAGAGATTTAAAACTAGGTCTTTTTGATTGAAATAAAATCCCATAAAATATAGAAAAATCTACAAAAATAGTTTTACCAATATACTTTGATAAACAAACATGCTTGCACAAAATCAAGTCATGTTACAAAAGATTTGGACTATTTTTGTAAGTTGGAAATATTGGCTTAAATGAAAAACAGTATTTTCCAAAACTTGATTTTTCCAAAACTTCTCCAAATACAAAAACAAGATATTTAAACTCATTTGAAGCATAGAGTGTATGGATATGATCCATTACACAAACATGGTGAAATATCTATGTTTTTGACATTAAGCTCTAAAGATGATTTTGGTTAAAACATATAAACTTGAATACCAAAAACCAAACATGTATTTTTCTAAAAGAAAATTCATTTATAAAAACAAACTAAAACAAGAGTGTGTGTGTATATGATACTTGAGAAATCCACCAACTATTCTATCCTTTACATTTTATCTAAAAATAAAATCTTTTAAAATAATACCTAGACTCAAGTCTTCATCTTCTTGAAGTCTTCACTTGAAGCCTTCTTGACTTGGTCCAAACACCGTGCTAATTCCAAAACTTGACTTCAAATCCTTTGTTGAAGCTATGCACCTACTAAGATCTTGATCATAAATCTGTCACTAATTAAACACAAGATCATTAGTACTATAACTACATGAGTTGATCATCATCAAAACTAGAGTGATGGGCCTTTGGGCCAACAATCTCCCCCTTTTTGATGATGACAAAACTCATGAAGTTATATATGCATGGATTAAAGTAAAGCTTCAAAGAAACTCCCCTTAACTCATGCATCACAAATAAGCAATAGGATATGACAATGAAGCACATGCATAAACAAACATGTATGCAAATATAAGGAGATAAACATGCTAATCAAGCATAAAACAAAATCACAAAATCTTTTTCTCCTATTTGCAAACAAAACATATATGCATAAACACAATTACTACTCCCCCTTAAGCAAGGAAAACAAATACTTCTCCCCCTTAAGCAAGGAAAACATGCATATATCTCAAATACTTCTCCCCCTTTTTGTCAATCATCAACAAAGGGGTTAAAGTAAAAACAAAATCAACAAATTTTTCTCCTCCTTTTTCGTCCGAAACATAGAATCAATAAAGGGGTAATCAATAAAAGGTTATATGCGATTTACATTCATGAAGAGGAAGACGCTAAGTTAGTTTCCCTACACATATGCATTACATGAAGAAGGGATGACAAGCCCCAATTCACATAACACATATTATGTAATGCATAAGAGGAGATGTGAAGCTCCCCCTACACACGTGTACCACATAAAGAAGAGTTGTCAAGCTCCTCAATATACAATACACTCAACATGAATCTATATGTAGAAGAGATGTTAAGCTCTCCTTGCATATAGGCAATACAACTCAAAAATATTTGATTTTTCTTATAAAACAAAATTTTGAATTTTCTCAATAAAACAAATCTTGAGAATTTTTATTAAAAATTTTATTTTCTTATCATAAACAACTTTGTGCTTTATATATGTAAATCAATTTTAACTCAAGCACAACCAACTCATATATATGTATGAAAAAAAATATACCAATTGAAATTGATACATACATATATAAGAAAACAAAATATGAGTATATAAAAAAATAGAGTCAAATTGATACCAATTGAAATGATTCAATGATACCAGTTGAAACAATAATAGGATCATGTGTATATCTCATAAAACATTAAAGAATAAATAACTAGTTAAATTAATTTTTGAAAAACTAGTTAAAGATCCTTCAAAAAAAACATGAAACCAAGTCATATGTTTTTCATGAATCATACCAAATACACAAGAATTGACACTCGATCTATAAAGCTCAAAAATATGTTCATGAACCAAAGTCATGACAAACAATTAAAGTATGAGTGAACAAGAATCATGTAATTAGCATTTACCATGAAAATAATCAATGAAGCTCAAAATGATCAAAACAAATTGTTCATTTTATTTTATCAAACAAAACATGAAAATTCATTTTTCATTAAAACAATAAATTTCATGGTATATATATGATTAATCCAAACCTAACAATATGCATACATATCCAAACATAAAAGAGTCTATCAAAGGTATTTGCATGAAGGCAAGAGACTTACGGGTATACATGTATATTTATTAGATTTGAATAAAAATTACATATACATGAAGTAAAACATGAAAATTGGCAAAACAAGTATAAATGAAAGAATCATCAAAACTAGGCTATACATGTTCATATAGTGAGTACAAATGAACAATGAAGTGCAAACGTATATGGATCAAATGTTGCTCACTATTTGTACATGTATAAATACAAGTTTTGATAAAAACTACATTTAAACTAGTTTACCATATGAAGCACAAAACCTAAAACATGAACATGCTAAAAATATGATATCATGAACAAGCATGTAAATAAAATAAGAGTTTAGAAATAGTTACCAACTAAGGAACTATGTTCCAAAACTCCAAACATGGTGGTTGACCCACCAAACCTCCTTGATAGTGATGCATCCATATATGTGTCTATCAAGTCCAAGTGCATCCACTATCAAGGTACCATTCCTCTCACGTCGTGTGAGAGCCCTCACCTACATCAAAAACATAAGGTGGGGGTTTTGGTATTCATTTTCTTTTGGGTCCTTGGGGGTTAGTCTTGTAAGGCACCCAACCATTTTTATTATTAGCAAAATTAATATGATGCAACTTATCAAAACAAAATTTTGCTAAATGGCCTTTGCGGCCACAATGTGTACATTTGTACACCTTAGAATGCTTATGTGTGTGGGTATGATCATGACGTGCAACATAAGCATATGCATGAGGATGATGTGCATGAACATGTGGAACTTGTTTCTTTGAAAACAAGGTTTCCAATCTCTTATGGTTGAATGCACACGAGCTCAAAGTGGAGCTCAAACAATCCATTTTATTTTTCAAAATATTTATCTCATTTGTGGTGGCATGTAAAGCATGATGAGATATAAAACTATTTTCTTGTTCTTTTTAAAAACAAATTCTTTTTCTTTTTCAAAAATTTTCTTTTCAAAGAAGTGTTTTCATTTAAAACAATTTCTTTTATTTTTCCACCAAAACAATTTTATTTTTCAAACTAGTGTTTCCTTCACAAAGATCACTCAATTTGAAAGCAAGGAAAAAATTTTCATTTTTCAAATCATTATTTTCTTTTTCAATACATGCAATTTTATTTTTGAAAGAATCCTTTTCTTTTTGCATGCAATCAAAATTCTTTTTCAAAATTTTATTATCTTTTCTAAGCGTGTCATATTTCTCAAGTAATTGTTGGCAAAATGAAGTGAGCTCATCATATGACATATCATTATCTTCATCTACCTCGGATTCGGTAGTTACCTCAAGGGGGTTATCCCCTTGGACCATGTAGCACTTGTTGGAGACGTCACTTCCAACATCCGAATCGCTCCCGGCATAATATAGATCCTTTTCGTCAAGGGAGGTGATGATGTTCCAAGCTACAAAAGCCGAATCAACATTAGAAACCCTAGATAAATAATCATCATTTAGGGTACACTTTAAAGCATTAAGGGCTTTTGCATTAGCCTCAAGATTCTTACCATTTAAATAATAATCATTAGTGATGGCAAGGTAAGCATGAATGCCTAGGGCCTTGAGGTACAAGGACATCTTAACCTTCTAAATTTGGATGTTAAGAATGTCAAAGGTGGGTGGTGACATGAAGTCCATGGTGTGTACAAAAATAGTGATTAGCCTAAAAAGAGGATCTTTAACTCTAGGTTGTAAGACCCAAATTCAGAGCACTTGGCTCTGATACCAATTGTAGAATCACCTAGAGGGGGGTGAATAGGTGATGGCTAATCTAATGGTCACTTAATACCAAATAATGCGGAATTAAAAATTATTATGACCTAAACAAAAACTCTTAAACTAAACACCACGTATAACATAAGAGTGTAGCCGAATTCCCCATGAAGGGCTCTGGACTAACTCCTCTAGATTCCCTTAGATAAGAGTTGAGGTGCCGCGTTGGCTCTCTTGGTTGAATACAAGTTTTAGCAAACAATCCCCAAGCAAGTATAACAATAAAGCACCAAGGTATATCAAGCATATAAGGATAAGCACAATAAAAGCATGCAAGATATAAACAAGAGACAAAGAGAGAGACAGAGAGCAATCGCAAACACAAGGGATTTGTTTCGAGGTTCGAGCACACTTGCTCTACATCCCCGCCTTCGACACACGAAGGATTTCCACTATAAACGATCCCACCGGATCACTCGGTGCCGCAACACCTACAACTCTCGGACTCCCTAGTCCGTACATACCGCAAACTCTCTAGCTCGCCGAGGCCGCACCTCAAACACGGAGTTCACACACGAACTCGAAACAACCACGAACGCACTCGTCCGCCTCCTCAAGAAACAAGAAAAGATCTCTTGGTGATCTAAACACTTTGATCACCAATAAAAACTCTCACAACAAAATCCTATAGGTAGATATAGCAATGGATGGCTCAAGTGTTGTGTGAGAAAACAAGGATTGAATTTGTGGAAGAAAACTCAAGAAATCTCTTTAAACACTCTTGATAATACTCTCCTTTTAATTGGAAATATTTTCTCTCAATTTTGTGGAGAAAACCTCTTAAAAGAATAGGAAAAACTGGCACAAAAACTCTCCCAAAATCTTAATCAAAACAGCCCCCAAATGCCCCATTTTATAGGGCTGGAAAAACTAGCCGTTAGAGGCCTGACAGAACTGTCGGTCGACCGGTCAACGGTCATATTTCAGACCGTTGAGCCATCGGTCGACCGGTCGGTCGACCGAGGCCAGGATACAGAGAGCAAGTCTCTCTGTCCGGTCGACCAGTCGGTCGGCCGGGGCCTTTCCAGAGAGCAGAGCTCTCTGGACGGTCGACCGGGTCGGTCGACCGGCCCTCCTGCCAGAACTGGCGTGCACGTCTGTGCACGTCAGTTGACCGCTCGGTCGACCGCCTTCAGGCTTCGGTCGACCGAGCGGTCGACCGGCTGAAGCCAGGACAGAACTGTTAAGGGATTTAAAACTAGGTCTTTTTGATTGAAATAAAATCCCATAAAATATAGAAAAATCTACAAAAATAGTTTTACCAATATATTTTGATAAACAAACATGCTTGCATAAAATCAAGGCATGTTACAAAAGATTTGGACTATTTTTGTAAGTTGGAAATATTGGCTAAATGAAAAACAGTATTTTTCAAAACTTGATTTTTCCAAAACTTCTCCAAATACAAAAATAAGATATTTAAACTCATTTGAAGCATAGAGTGTATGGATATGATCCACTACACAAACATGGTGAAATATCTATGTTTTTGACATTAAGCTCTAAAGATGATTTTGGTTAAAACATATAAACTTGAATACCAAAAACCAAACATGTATTTTTCTAAAAGAAAATTCATTTATAAAAATAAACTAAAACAAGAGTGTGTGTGTATATGATACTTGAGCAGTCCACCAACTATTCTATCCTTTACATTTTATTTAAAAATAAAATCTTCTAAAAACAATACCTAGACTCAAGTCTTCATCTTCTTGAAGTCTTCACTTGAAACCTTCTTGACTTGGTCCAAACACCGTGCTAGCTCCAAAACTTGACTTCAAATCCTTTGTTGAAGCTATGCACCTACTAAGATCTTGATCATAAATCTGTCACTAATTAAACACAAGATCATTAGTATTATAACTACATGAGTTGATCATCATCAAAACTAGAGTGATGGGCCTTTGGGCCAACAGATTATGTTGATACCGATGCTTTGAATGGAGAACTATCTATTGTTTGTGAGAACCTCTTTGAAAAATACAAAGTTGTGAAAAAGAAAACTTGTAAGTTAACTAAAGAAAATAAGGACTTGTCTTCAAAATTTGATATTGTTTTGCAAGAAAGAGATGAGATTTCTAATGAAAGGGATTCATTGAAATCTAAGCTTGTTCTTACCCTAAATGGAAAACAAGATTTTAAAAAGTAAAAATGATTGTGAAAATGTGTTGAAGAAAAATGAGATCTTATCTTCAAAACTTGTTTTTATTTTAAAAGAAAATGACTCTTTGAAAAATAAAATTATTTCTATTTCAAAGGATTTGGATTTGATGTCTAATGAAAGCATTTCTTTGAAAAAAGATTTAGACACACATGTTTACCATGCTAGTGTAGCTTCATCATCTAGCTTATCTATTGCATGCACCTCTTCTATAATTGAAAATGATATTTGCTTGTTAAAGAAGAGTGTTGATTGTTTGGGCTCCACTTTGAGCCATTGTGCCATGAATCACACACGTTTGGAATCTATGTTTCGAAAGAAATAAGTTCCTCCTATGCATGCACACAAACCACGGCATACACATGCTCCTCACGTTCACACTCATCACACTATGTATGCTCATGTGTACACATGTACACATTGTGGACGTAAGGGCCACCTTGCTAAATTTTGTTATGATAAAATACATGATGTAGATTTAGCAAATAAACTTGTTTTGGTTAGGAAAGGAGCTAACCCCATGGACCCAAAAGAGTATGGGTACCAAAGACCACTCCTATTTTATTTGATGTAGGTGTGGCGTCTCACATGACGTGAGAGTGATGGTGCCTTGAGGTGGATGCGTTCCAAGCTTAAAGATGACTATTTGGATGCATCACTTTCAAGGAGAGTTTGGTGGGAGGACCACCTTAGTTTGGAGACATAGAGATGTACCCTCATGATTTTGGTAACAATATCTAACTCCTATTTATGTTTACATGCTTTCATATTATTCATTTTTAGAATGTTGATGTTTCATGATTAGTATGTTAAATGTCATGATTATTAGACTTGTGATATGCATGATTAGTATTTGAGATCACCATGTTTAATATGTGTTGGCCCGGAGGCCTTCCTCTCTAGTTTTGATGATGATTAACTCATGTAGTTATGTTTACTAATAATCTTATGATTTTAGTTTCAGATCATTTAGCAAGATATTAGTTGGTGATTAGCTTCAACAAAAGAGGAGTTTGGAAGCTTTCACATGGTGATTCCAGTGCCCGAGCATCAAGATCATACCTTTGCCCTCGGTGGATCACGTTTGGGATCGAGTCGGCTTGAAGATTGAAGATCGTCAAGAAGACTTAGGTATCCTAGTTTTAGTTTAGTGTGTTTAGATCCATTTGTAAAGCTTAGAATAGTTGATATGCTCAAGTGCACAACACACATGTTTTGGATTTTGGTTTTCATGAATAGTTTAGATCAAAATAAGTTTAAATGGTTTTTATGTATATTAGATGTGTTCAATATACATACATGCTTCATATCTTAACAAACTTATTTTGATATGTCTATTCATGAGTTTTAAGGAAAATCAGATTTCCTATTGAGAAAAATTCAAGTTTGATAAAATACAGTTTTTGGTTTTTGGTAAAAATGATAAAACACAAAAATGGTTTCATATGCTTGATATTTGAGTTGAAATGTTTATCATAAGTTTATATATCAATGCAAAATGATAAAACTATTTTTGGGGATTTTTACAAGATTTATGGGATTTATTAGAAATATTTTTAACCTGTTTTTCTGACCTAGAAATTGGCTGCCAGGTTTTGGCGGTCGACCGGGACGGTCGACCGTATGCCAGAGACGGTCGACCAGTCGGTCGACCGACGTGCACAGGTCTGTGCACGTCTAGGCAGGCAATGGGCCGGTCGACCGGACCAGAGAGATTTGCTCTCTGTATCTGGGCGGTCGACCAGGATGCCCCAACGGTCATATTTGGGACCGTTGGCGGTCGACCGGCCGGTCGACCGCAGGCCTGTCAGGCTGACAGATCAGCCTAACGGCTAGTTTTCTGTTTGGCCTATATAAACCCCATTTCTTTGGGATTTTGGTTAAGATTTTATGAGCTAAAATTTCTCTCCTTTCTTGGTATTTAAAACAAGTTTTCAAAAGGTTTTAGAGCTTAAAAAGATCAATCCTTATTTTGTTTTAGAGTTTTTGGAAAAATCAAAGAAAATAGAAAATTGGGAGATTTACTTTGTTCTTCATTTCTATCTTTTACCAAGAGTTTTCCCAAGTATTTTTCTTTGAGTTTTTGTTTTTCAAACTCTAGTTTTTCCACACTTGAGCTATATCTCCTATCCTATCTATTTAGGATCTTTTGTTTGTGGGAAAAGAGGAAAGTGATTTGTGGTTGAAATATACCACTTGTTGTAATACCCTTTCATTGTTGGGTTGCTCCCTCTTTGGTAGAGGTTGAGGTTTGTGTTTGCTCCCTCTATTGTGAGGTGGAGTTTGGTTGTTGGCTACGGGCCTTATCCTCTTCGGTAGAGGTGGATTGTGGTTGTTTGGCTACGGGCCTACCCCTCGGTTGTGAGGCGGTGTTTGAGAGAGGAGTTCGGTACTCCTTGTGTTGTAACAAATCCTCCTCGGTGGAGGTTCCCTCGGTGGGAGTATAGTGGATTAGAAATCTTTCTCGGTGAAGGCGGGGACGTAGAGCTAGGGGCTCGAATCTCGAAACATATCTTTGTGTTTGCGTCTGATCCATTGTCTCTAAACCCTCTCTCTCTTTTTATTGTGCAAAGCATCTTTCATTTCATCCATATCATATATATTGCTTGTGTTGTGCCTTGCATATTTCATATTCCCTATCTCTTGTATGCTTGGTTTGATTGTGTGTGCCTCACTTGTACTTAACCACAAGAGCTTCATATAGCACCTCAACCCTTATCTAGGGAAATCAAGAGGAGTTAGTCCAGAGCCCTTCACGGGGAATTCGGCTACACTTGTTGGTTGTATTAAGTGTGTTGCAAATAGTTTTTAAGCTTCCGCATTTAGTTTCTAGATTAGCATATCACCTATTCACCCCCCCTCTAGGTGATTTCAATTGGTATCAGAGCCTACGCTCCTGATACTTAGGCTTAACATCCTAGGAGTGAGATCCTTGTTTGCTAATCTATCATTTGCATTTGCTTGTTTGCACACATATAGTTTGGACCCATGGACTTCATGACCCCACCTATGTTTGACCCTTCCAACATTGTTGTTTGGAAGACTAGGATGTCCATTTACCTACAAGCCCTAGGATATAAGGTTCACCTTGCCATTACCAAGGAATCCTACCTTAGTGATAGCAAGCATATAGAGGCCAATGAACTAGCCCTTGAGGCTATTAGAAGCACGTTAAATAAAGAATATCTTATGCATGTTTCTAACCTTGATTCCGCTTTTGTAGTGTGGAACAAGTTGACAACCACCACCACCTCCGAGCTTCAAATGCCAATCCAACACAAGGAGAAATCTAGTGGAGAATCCGAGCCACAACAATGCCATATGATCCAAGGGAATGACTCCCTTGAGGTACACTCGGAAACTCACTTAGATGATGATGATGCTAGTTCTTCTAATGATTATGTTGATGCCCATGCTTTAAATGAAGAACTTTCTATTGTGTGTGAAAAATTGATTGAAAAATATAATGTTTTGAAAAAGAAAAGTCTAGGCCTTAACAATGAAAATAAAATTTGCTTTCTAGACTTAACATGATTTTGCAAGAAAAGGAGGAGATTTCTAATGAGAGGGATTCATTAAATCTCAACTTAATCTTGCATTAAAAGAAAATAAATTTTTGAAAAATAAAATGATTGTGAAACAATTTTAAAGAAAAATGAAAACTTGACTTCAAAAATTGATTTTTTTTTTAAAAGAAAATGATTCTTTAAAAAGAGAAATTGATTTTAGTTCAAAAGAATTAGAAATTTGTTTAAATAAAAATAAATCTTTGAAAAATGATATGGATTCACATGTTTGCCATGCTAGTGTAGCTTCTTCATCTAGTCTACCTATTACATGTACCTCTTCTTCTAGGATTAATGATGATTTTTGTTTGTTGAAGAAGAGAGTGGATTGTTTGGGCTCCACTTTGAGCCAATGTGCCAAGAGCCATACACGTTTGGAATCTTTGTTTCGAAAGAAACAAGTTCCATCTATTCATGCACACCCCCACGGCATACACATGCTTCTCACGGTCACCACCATCACACATTGTATGCTCATGTGTACACTTGTACACATTGTGGACGTAAGGGCCACCTTGCTAAATTTTGCTTTGATAGATTACATGATATAAATTTAGCAAATAATTTTGTTTGGGTTAGAGAAGGGACTAACCCCTATGGACCCAAAGGAAATGGGTACCAAAGACCACCCCCTCTTGTTTATGATGTAGGTGTGGGCTCTCACATGACGTGAGAGTAGCGGTACCTTGGAGTGGATGCGTTCCGAACTTCATGATGACCATTTGGATGCATCACTTTCAAGGGAAGGTTTGGTGGAGAGACCACCTTGTTTTGGAGTCATGGAAAGTTGCCTCATAGGTTTTGGTAACGATCTCTTACTCCTTACTTATTTTTGCATGCCTTTCATGTTCATTATTTATAGCATGCTTTGATATTTATTGATTATTATGAAAATGCCATGATTATTAGATCCTTGACATGCATGTATAGCATTTTGAGACACCCATGTTTAATATGGACCATCATTTTAGTGTTCTCACCTTTGTTTAGCTATCATGTTTATCATAGCTCTAATAACATGTGAATTTACATAATAATCGTGTTTATTTTTTTTCATGTTTATTCATATCTTGTTTTTATGCTTCATGCGTTGATTACATGTTTAGATGTTAGTTTTCATTAAAACTTGGTATATACTTGTACATATAGTGGGCCACAAATAAATCTATATATGTTTGAGCTTGAATGCTTATTTGAACCCATTAGATGTGCTAGTATAGTCTAGTTTTGATGATCCATGCATTTAAACTTGTATTCCCATTTTTGAATTTGTTTTATGATTTCTTGTTTAACTTCATGTATATGTCCATTTTATCCAAATTATTGTTATACATATACATCCTTTGAGCCACATGCCTTCATGCATATATCTTGTGGACTCGTTGTGTTTGGATATGTATGTATACTTTAGTTTGTATAGGACATACATATACCTTGAGGATTAAATAAGTTTTGATGATTTTCTTGTTTCAAGGAATATTGAGCTAAATTGAATACTTTCATGATCATGTTCTTCACATTGTATTTGTACACTCACATTTCTTGTTTACTCATGTTTTGTTTTCATGAGTTATATTTATGCTTCATTGATTATGAGTGTTAGCTATTTTGTGAATTTCATGTTTTTATGAAAAATAATTTGTTTTTATTCCTTGCTTGAAGGATTTCGTACTAGTTAACAAGTTCTTCCATTTAACTAGTTCGTATTCTTCATTTTGGTAGAGTTTTTCCAAACATACTTCATTTTCAAACCTATTTTTGAATACCCCTACCTTCCAAGGGTGGATGGATGGGAGATCATGCTCATGTATGCTTTATATTAAAATCATTTTAAACTTGAACATGATTGGGAGGATAGGTTATATGAGATATACATTTGATATTATTGTTGTTTCAATTGGTATCATTGGATTCTTTCAATTGGTATCAATATTGACATTTCCTGTATACTCATATATTTGTATGTATGTATGCTTTCATTTCAAATAGTATCAATTTCGATTGGTATCTAATTTTTCATACATATATTTGTTTATGCTAAGCTTGAGTTTTAATGATCATCATGTTTCAATTGATTAGTTTTCAATTGGTATCTTATACAAGCTTAGACATTGTTTTATTTGGTATTTCATAAAGTGGGAGAAAACTCGTATTTTATCTTTCAATTGGTACTTGATTTACCATTGGTTTTGTATTCCACTCCCTTACTTTATGATAGAAAATAATAATTTCAATTTGATATCATATGTTCTTAGTGACAAATTCTTACAATTGGTATCATTTTGCATCAAGATGTTTATTTGAATGTTTTCATTGGTATCAAGTTTTGTTTGTTTCCTTAAAATTGGTATCAATGTTTTTATGTTTCCTTTCAATTGGTATCAAGATGCACTACTTTGACATATTCTTAATTGATATCAAATTTGTTTTATTGAGACAATTCAAATTTTTTTATAAGAAGTATTAAAAATGTTTTTGATATGATTGCATATATGCAAGGAGAGCTTAACATCTCTTCTACATATAGATTCATGTTGAGTGTATCTTATATTGAGGAGCTTGACAACTCTTCTTTATGCGATACACGTGTGCAGGAGGAGCTTCACATCTCTTCTTATGCATTGCATATTTTGGGTTATGTGAATTAGGGCTTGTCATCCTTTCTTCATGTAATGCATATAAGAAGGGAAGTTAACTTAGCGTCTTCCTCTTCTTGAATGTATATCGCATATATCTATTTATTGATTTGTTTGTTTGACCCCTTAGTTAATTCTTTGTTTCGAACAAAAAGGGGAGAAGAATTTATTGATTTGTTTTTACTTTGACCCTTTGTTGATGATTGACAAAAAGAGGGAGAAGTATTTGGTTTATATGCATGTTTTATATGCATGTTTTGTTTTATTTATTAGTTTGTTGTTTAATTGTTTAATTGATATCAAGAGCATTATTTAAGAACATGTTTTTATTGGTATCAAGAGCACGTTTTATGCATGTCTATGCATACATGTTTAAGAGCTTACATTGCATATCTATTATGTTTATTGCTATGCATGAGTTAACGGGGAGCTTCTTTGAAGCTTAACTTTAATCCATGCATATATAACTCCATGAGTTTTGTCATCATCAAAAAGGGGGAGATTGTTGGCCCGGAGGCCTTCCTCTCTAGTTTTGATGATGATTAACTCATGTAGTTATGTTTACTAATAATCTTGTGATTTTAGTTTCAGATCATTTAGCAAGATATTAGTTGGTGATTAGCTTCAACAAAAGAGGAGTTTGGAAGCTTTCACATGGTGATTCCAGTGCCCGAGCATCAAGATCATACCTTTACACTCGGTGGATCACGTTTGGGATCGAGTCGGCTTGAAGATTGAAGATCGTCAAGAAGACTTAGGTATCCTAGTTTTAGTTTAGTGTGTTTAGATCCATTTGTAAAGCTTAGAATAGTTGATATGCTCAAGTGCACAACACACATGTTTTGGACTTTGATTTTCATGAATAGTTTAGATCAAATAAGTTTAAATGATTTTTATGTATATTAGATGTGTTCAATATACATACATGCTTCATATCTTAAACAAACTTATTTTGTTATGTCTATTCATGAGTTTTAAGGAAAATCAGATTTCCTATTGAGAAAAATCCAAGTTTGATAAAATACAGTTTTTGGTTTTTGGTAAAAATGATAAAACACAAAAAATGGTTTCATATGCTTGATATTTGAGTTGAAATGTTTATCATAAGTTTATATATCAATGCAAAATGATAAAACTATTTTTGGGAATTTTTACAAGATTTATGGGATTTATTAGAAATATTTTTAACCTGTTTTTCTGACCTAGAAATTGGCTGCCAGGCTTTGGCGGTCGACCGGGACGGTCGACCGTATGCCAGAGACGGTCGACCGGTTGGTCGACAGACGTGCACAGGTCTGTGCACGTCTAGGCAGGCAATGGGCCGGTCGACCGGACCAGAGAGCTTTGCTCTCTGTATCTGGGCGGTCGACCGGGATGCCCCAACGGTCATATTTGGGACCGTTGGCGGTCGACCGGCCGGTCGACCGCAGGCCTGTCAGGCTGACAGATCAGCCTAACGGCTAGTTTTCTGTTTGGCCTATATAAACCCCATTTCTTTGGGATTTTGGTTAAGATTTTATGAGCTAAAATTTCTCTCCTTTCTTGGTGTTTAAAACAAGTTTTCAAAAGGTTTTAGAGCTTAAAAAGATCAATCCTTATTTTGTTTTAGAGTTTTTGGAAAAATCAAAGAAAATAGAAAAATTGGGAGATTTACTTTGTTCTTCATTTCTATCTTTTACCAAGAGTTTTCCCAAGTATTTTTCTTTGAGTTTTTGTTTTCCAAATTCTAGTTTTTCCACACTTGAGCTATATCTCCTATCCTATCTATTTAGGATCTTTTGTTTGTGGGAAAAGGGGAAAGTGATTTGTGGTTGAAATATACCACTTGTTGTAATACCCTTTCATTGTTGGGTTGCTCCCTCTTTGGTAGAGGTTGAGGTTTGTGTTTGCTCCCTCTATTGTGAGGTGGAGTTTGGTTGTTGGCTACGGGCCTTATCCCTCTTCGGTAGAAGTGGATTGTGGTTGTTTGGCTACGGGCCTACCCCTCGGTTGTGAGGCGGTGTTTGAGAGAGGAGTTCGGTACTCCTTGTGTTGTAACAAATCCTCCTCGTGGAGGTTCCCTCGGTGGGAGTATAGTGGATTAGAAATCTTTCTCGGTGAAGGCGGGAACGTAGAGCTAAGGGCTCGAACCTCGAAACATATCTTTGTGTTTGCGTCTGATCCATTGTCTCTAAACCCTCTCTCTCTTTTTATTGTGCAAAGCATCTTTCATTTCATCCATATCATATATATTGCTTGTGTTGTGCCTTGCATATTTCATATTCCCTATCTCTTGTATGCTTGGTTTGATTGTGTGTGCCTCACTTGTACTTAACCACAAGAGCTTCATATAGCACCTCAACCCTTATCTAGGGGAATCAAGAGGAGTTAGTCCAGAGCCCTTCACGGGAAATTCGGCTACACTTGTTGGTTGTATTAAGTGTGTTGCAAATAGTTTTTAAGCTTCCTCATTTAGTTTCTAGATTAGCATATCACCTATTCACCCTCCCTCTAGGTGATTTCAATATGGACTAATACTTTTGTGTTCTCATATTTGTTTTAGCTATTGTGTATATCATAGATCTAAGGCATGTTCATTTATCATAATGATCATATAAGTTTTGTTTTGATTTCTATGTTTCATATTTTGACTACATGTTTAGATATTAGTTTTCATTAAAACTTAGATATATACTTGTACAACTAGTGAGCTGATTGAGGTAAAACCTGCAAAAAAAATACAGAATTTTAGATTTAGAAATAACGATGTGCAAGTGCTCAATTCTTACCGCTATAGCAAGTGGCTATGCGGGTCGTGATCCACAAGGAGGGTTTTGCGATAGAAGCGTTTACGTTTCTTTATTGAAATCTTAATGAAGATAAACGAAGATTCTTCTTTGTTTAAAGAAATGAAACTGAAAAAGAAAGTTATGTTAAAGTTAGAAAGAAAATGAGAGATGAAGAAGGTGGAGAGAAATGGAGAATGACTATTTACAAAGAAAGAGGAAAGAAAGTGACTATGTACAAATGAGTCGAAAAAGAATGATTTGAAAGAGGTGGTGATCTATACTAAAGAAATAAAAGAAAAGAAAGAAAGAAGAGTGAAGAAATACTTACCTAGGTTGATTGATGACTTACCTGGAAACCTTTGCATGTTCTACCTTGCATTCGGAGGCGTTCAACGCATAGACCATACGATCGAGCTCAGTCCCCGTGCGCATTATATCATCAAGCTGAGCAAGAATGAATTGATACGGATCTTGAGGAGGAGAACGTCTTCATGAACTATCGTTGGCACTCACACAACATCGTTATACTAATGCTTCTGGCTTCTCTTGCAAACTCATCAAAAACAAAGGAGGTAAAGTAGAAAGAGGGAAAAGAAAATGAAAGTAAAGAAGAAAATAAAAATATTACCTTTTATTGCTTGAAACGATGGAAGAAAGGAGAAGGGTACATCAGTGTCACTCTCAACATAGGCCTTCATCTCTTACTTACATGAATCTTCATCTAACCTAAGCTTACATACACATTACATAAAAAGAAAAGAAAAACCTAAACTACAAAATGAAAAACTAGTCTAAATCCTATATCTGCTTGCTCCTCCTTCTTGCTCAGCTAAAATCAGTATTTATAGGCAAAAAACCTAAAGGAGAAGATCCCAGGAAGATTGGGGGAATCTCCTGGTCTGATGTATTTCCCGTATCTTCTTCTAATTTTCTTGTTTTTGCTTCAAAAGTTGACAAAACAGCCTTTGATTGTGCTTGATTCAGGGAGGATTCTTCTCAACCTTCCTTATATGCCAAGATTTTGCCCTGATTTCTTCATCTTGATTCAGGGAGGATTCTTCTCAACCTTCCTTATATGCCAAGATTTTGCCCTGATTTCTTCATCTTGATTCAGGGAGGATTCTTCTCAACCTTCCTTATATGTCAAGATTTTGCCCTGATTTCTTCATTTCAAATTTATTCTAAATTAATCAGAATTTGGTGGGCTTTTGGGCTTGTTTCTCTTCATCTCCTTAAGGAATGGGCCTGCAAATAAATTAAACATTTAATTAGGACAATGCAGATTTTATTCTATAATAAGTATGGAAATATGATAATAAATGTGCAACATTAGTGACCAATCAGATACTGTGTTGGAAAGATTTGCTGCAGAAACTAGTAATGAATGCAAATCTAGGACAGTAAATAATCAGTCATCATAATCTGAAACAAATATTAGTTCTAGTGGATCGGTTGTGATTTTGTGAGATGGTGAAGAATTGACTATACGCAATCCAACTGGTCCTGTACCTAGTAGGGGGGCCTAAAGGTGATTCAGGCTAAAGTCTGATTTTGAAGATTCTCTATTACAGAAGGAAGTCAAGTACCAAAAGTCTGAAAACTGTCACCAACTGAGTCATATAGGACTGGTTGTCCGTTATGGGTATGAAATTAAACTCGTTATAGAATTTAGATTTAAGTTTTATGTTTCAAATATTTACATTTCTTTTTTACTTGCGGAGAAAGTAGTTTCAGGTTGCGGCTATCTAGAATAAATAAAACTTTTATTTATACATCTTTAGGCATCATTTGCGACCAAGGTCACAATGTTAATGAAAAAGACATATCATTGTACTACGACCTGGGTCGCAGTACAAGTACTATTGTATTTTCAAGTATTTCCCATCTCTTATTCCAATATAATATGTTGTATTTTATAATAATTTATAGAATACAGTGGAATTTTTTTTGAAATACACTGCGACAATAATGACGTATTCAGACAGAATGCTAAAGTTAACTGAACATAGATTATGGTCGTTATATGCATATTTTTGAGTTAATGGAACCTTGATTATTCCTTTGAACTGCGACTTCGGTCGTAATCATCAGTTTTACCAAAAATAGTGGTTTTAGAATTGCGGTCAGCGTCGCAGTTCATATTTCACTCTATTTTTGGGTGTTTGCTGCTCATGTTCTGTATAAATTATTACATTATAGTTTTTAATTATGTTACCAGTTTAATATGTTAAAATATGTTAACAATTAAATTATATATTGTGAAATTTAGACCTTTACAATGATCACTGCAACTTTGATCGCAATTATGATTATACTCTTTAATTAGCCTTTTAC
Organism: Agave tequilana; assembly: GCA_038442645.1. Taxonomy (NCBI): domain Eukaryota; kingdom Viridiplantae; phylum Streptophyta; class Magnoliopsida; order Asparagales; family Asparagaceae; genus Agave; species Agave tequilana. The sequence continues at coordinate 35,785 of JAVJIF010018320.1, read as the reverse complement.
ATGAGCAACTCCAGTCGCTGATATTGCTATTTGATGACTGCGATAATAGTCTCAGTGTATCTCGTTTTGATGTAAATTATCACATTTTTATGATTGGATCACAATGGCGTATTGTTGAGCCAATACATGTTATTTTGATCACAGTCAGTCTTAAAAATAGTGAAAAAGTTCGACAAAGGTTATAAAAAATTGCCATTATAGTTCACTGTTCCCACAAACATAAGAAGATCGGCCATTAAAATTAAAGTTAGAAAAAAATATTTATTTACATAATTAACACTCCAAAATAAAGCATAAAATGTCTAAAAGAAAAAATTACATATTTAAATTCTGATGATGAATACAAAGGACTATTCTAGTCGTCCTCATCATCACCAACATAATCATCTTCGTCTTCCATATTATGACGGTCTTCATCTTTCGTATCGCTTTCCTCCTGTTTCTCCTCATTACCGCGACTCTCTTCGCTTTCTTCCTCTTCAAAGCGGTGTTTCGTATTATCCATGAACTCTCAGAACGGGTCATCCATATTAATCTCATCCTCCGATCTGTATTGAGGGAATGTATCAGAATTATATTCCTAATCATCATTAGAGGAATTGCTTCTTGCAGGGGGAGATATTGGAGAAGACATTTTTAAACTTTTTCAGAATTTTACAGAAATGAATTTCAGGAATGTAATTTAGACTGTTATTTTTTTTTAAATGACACCTTTAATATATAATACATCCAGGAATTTTAGAAGGTTTATGTTCTCAGACGACGTGAACATAATGTAAATTTATTATTTATGTTTTTTCAAAAAGTATATATTTTTTAGGCGACTGCTCAGTTTTCAAAAACCAGTTAAAAATAATAAGTATTGAAATGCAATTATTTATGCATTGAAGACGGCATGATTATTATTCTTTTAGTTTCTTACAATATAAAAGGCCATATGAGCATGTTTACTTTACGTTAAATTAATTATTTTAAAAAATTTAAAACAAATATCGTTATGTATATAGAAACATTGTATTTTCTTACTTGGTATTGCGACCATGATCACAATATGACAGCACAATACCTCCTATCAGTTTGACAGTTCAGAAACTTCGACCGTGCGCACAATGCCCAAATAACCAACTTTAAATTATCCGCACTGCGACCATGGTCAACTTCAGTCAACTTCAACTTCAACTTTCTTAGCAGTGTGTCCTAGCTCGCATTTATTTACTGCGACCATGATCGCAATGCTAATAAATAAATTTATTTTTCATAAGTTATTCGTACTGTGACCATTGTTGCGTTAAAGAAGTCAATACAGTTGCCCTGGTTATAAATGCGACTTTGGTCGCAATACCGATTCTCAACCCATTATTTGTATTTAAAATCACTGCGATCTGGGTCACAGTCTGTCTTACATGTACATAATGGAAAATAGACAATCTGAATGCAGTTTATAACACATGAATAAAATATAGATAAATTATATTAATATATCCAGCAAACGTACTTTACAAATAGGATACATTTATAATACAAAATTTAATATGAATGAACTAATAATATTGAAATAACAATTTTGGTAAAATTTCAATCTTCAAATATCATCCTTCATATTGTTTCTGTTTTTTCATCCCAACTTTTCTCTTTACTTGTGAGTAACATGTATGCAAGCTCGCTTCTCAGTCTTTGTGCATCGGTCGTCTTCTCAGTTTCTGTGCACCGGTCGCCGTCACAATATCAACTGTTGAAGGAGTACCAAATGCTATACTTTCAATATACTTGCATATATAGCGCAATCAACACTGAAATTGTACAGGAAAAAAATATATGAGATTAAATTTTTACGGTAAATCAGTAAGAAAAAATCTTATGTAAATGTCATAGGAAATATATACCTGTTTGCCTGTTGGGGACATCTTGCATATTTTATATAGGTTTTTCTCAACCTTCTATTGAAAACAATTTTAAAAAACTGTAACAATTTTTCTTTCTGCATTGTCAATAGTAAAAAATAAGATTCAATATTAATGCAATTAAATGCAAAAAATCAGGAATTGTAGGATGAAATTTAACTCACTAGTGTTCTGATATCTGTTTGGTACAACCTTAATATATTACTTGATTTATTCACTGAAACCAAAGAGTTATAAAAAATCCATTCTTGTGTATGACAAACCAATACCAACAAGATCCAGTGTAATTTAGCTTCCTAGGCACTGTGCTTGTAATTGATCAGGAAGAACATGTAATAAACATCTCTTGTATAGTTTCTCAACAAGTTCTTGATGAAAAATATTTTAGATCTCTATTTTTAGATATAACACCGTGCTATCAAAACCAAAACAATTCAAACATATAAAAATTTAGTAATAAAATGCAATAAAAATATCAGACATTACATGAAAATAAAAAATGTGGCCAATGTCGCAGTCCTCTTTCTCACAATATTATGTGGACCACGAACTGGGTCGCAGTCACCTATTAAGCCTGAAAATGATGCTTACAAATGTTAACTACGACTTGGGTCGTAGTGACTTATTAAGCCTGACAATTGAAGGTGACTAATGATGAATGCGACATGAGTCGCAGCCAATATATTCAGGAATAATAACAACACTACGACCTTGGTCGCAGTCAATTTTTTAACTAAATAAAACAAACTGCAATCAGGGTAGCAATATAAATATCCTTCTTTAAAGATTCACTGCGACCTGGGTCTCAGTCAACTCATTAGGCATTTTCAATAATAAATGCGACTAAAGATTTTTAACCATTAAAATTATAAAGTACTACAGTATATAATATCACAATGTTTGAATTAAATATAAAGGAAAAAACAGTCCAAGCTTCGCTTCGAAAGAATATACTTTTTAATCCATCCTTTTCTCTAAATGCTTCATGTAGAAATGAATGATATTGGCATCTAAATCTTTATTGAACATCAAGTCTTCTATATCATTTTTGGCAACTATTATTCCGTTCAGGATCTTGATATGCAATAGCACTACCAAAAAAAGAGTTAATAATGAAATTGTCATAATATAAATAACTGTTAGTGATGTAAATTGAAATAAAATAAAAAAATTACTCAGAGGTGGTTTTGTCCAATAACTTTTTTGATGAGGGATTATATTTGTGGCTGCAGAATTCTATAGGCAGTGCATTCACTCAATTCTTTGGTTTTCGGGTGAGTGTCGCCCTTCTTTGCCGTGCTGAAATCAGGGGCGAAAATCTGAGCCGCAGGCTGTGGAACAGTCTCTTCAATAGTTTTCTTCTTTTGTTTTGGATAAATGAAATCAAAGTCATCGTAATCTCTCACAGTGTGCTTGCGTTCTTTGACTCTCTTTCTATTGATCCTTTAGAGTAATTCATAAATTTTACTTTTAACGCTTCCTTGTGAACCACAGTATGTTCTTGACTTTTTGCCTCAGAAGCTTTGTCTTTTTGGATATCAAGGATCTGTTGAGATAAATTTAAAGTAAAAGTTGAAAAATGTTCCTCAGCAATACTTACTTTGAATTTAGATCGCTTAATATCCTCCTCTTCCTCCTGCTTCTCCATCTGCTCCCTCGTCCTCTTTTGCTTCTCCTCCTCCTTATTTTTCCTCTTCTCCTTTACTTATTTGTTTCTCCTATTCTCCTTCTCCTCTTCCTCTTTCCTCCTTCTCTCTTCCTCTTCTTCCTTCCTCTTCCTCTTCTTCTCCTCATGCTCCTTCCTCCTTTTCTCCTCTTCTTGAATTTTTCTTTTCTTCTCCTTCTCCTCCTGCAGCTGCCTCCTCTTCTCCTCCTCTTCCTTTATCCTTTTCTCCTTCTTTTGCTCCTTTTTCTCCTTCTTCCTCTTCTCTTCCTCCACCTTCGCAGTAGTGACTGCTCTCAGTAACTTTTTTTCTTCTTTCTTCTTCACCTTTATTTTATGTTGCTGCTTTCTTAATTTTCTTTTTTCTCTTCTCTCTTCTTTTCTTCTTTAATTCAGCCTTCTGAGTTCTTTCATCTTCCATTTTTTTAATTTTTCTTTCTAGATCATAAATATATGTGCTCAGGTATTTATTTTCATTCCTCAAAGTTTTCAGATCATCAGCTTGTTCATCCCGCGGTGCTGCCAAATAACCTGCAATAGTTGGTTCTTGTTCCTTCGCTGTCTCCTTAACTAATTTTGACAAATTCTCGTTCTGTTTTCGTCGGGATGTTAGCTTCAATATTTATCTCTTCTTTCTCTCCTTCATCTTCTTTTCTTCATCTTTAACAGGAAGGCCAATCATAATTTTTTCAGTATTCGAAATGTTGGCCATTCATTTAAAAATCTGAAAAACATGTAAAACAAACATCAATATAAAATTAACTTGTTAGTTCTGCGACTTATATCGCAGCAAAATGAAACTTGTAATAGAAGTCAAATCAAACAAACTGCAACTATGGTCACAATAATAACTTTTAATTGTAAGACAATATATCAGCATTGCGACCATAGTCGCGGTATGAAGTTTCATACTAAATTTATCCCGTCTCAGCTACTGCGATCTCAGTCAAAATCAAGCTAATAAAAGGATAGCGACCTTTGTTGCAGTTCATTACATAATGAAGGGACTGTGATTGTGGTCGCTGTCCACTGAAATTGTAACAGAGGTACTGCGACTTTGACCGCTGTCATAAAAATTAAAAAATAATATATAAAAAATTGGGACTATGGTCGCTAACTATTAAAAACTAACCTTATCTTCTTCAACATCATTAACATCAATTTCAATCAGGACTCTACTAATATTTTGGAGGTCCCATCTTACTGCCCGTGGGGTTTATCGTCTAGACCCTTACTCGGCTGAAAAATAGTAGCCCTTTGTATAGCCAATACTGCAACATGCATTAGTATATTAGTTTATATAAACGTATAAATATATAAGTAATTTTTAATAATTTTTACAAATTATATAATCCATACTTACAATAATTTGCACGGAGCACCCTTGCAGCTCATATGTGATGTGTCTGAAGATGTCCACTGAATCCATCAGGAATTGCCAAATAGCTTTAACCCAACTAATAGTCTTCATCAGCTGAATGTTGGCAATTTGCTCCATAATATACCACAACACCATGCATTTGCTTTCAGAAAATAATAGAGTTACTGACATATATAAGATGATCAGTGTAGTAAAGTCTTGAGCTGCAAGTCTTTGTCTGTCTCTAATAATTTTATTTAGAGCCACTTGCTGCTCAAGTTGTTCACCTTTGTCACATCTAGTTTGGTCATCCTCTTTTCTTCACAAGAGGATCATTCAATGCTTCCTCAATGGATAATTTCGTGATCTTCTTAATTTTTGGGAAATAGTGTTTTATCACCCCCTATCCTTCAATATGCAGGTCTTGTTTATAATGAAATCTGTTCCATTGATAGGTAGATCAAATGTCAGGGCAACATCCTCTATCGTTAATTCAACTGTTTGCCCCCAATAAGAAAGGACCTTGAGTCCCTATCATATTGGTCTATAATTTTAAGTAGACTAATGTTAGACTTCAGACCTTTGACACCACCAAACTCATTGTTGTAGAAGGCCATGAAAATAGGACAGAAGGGTGTCTCCCTCATCGCATTGACAAAATTTGCCTGAATGTGCTTTTTGAATAACCTTATGAATTCGCACATAGGCTTTAGTCCCGATCGCATAGGACGAACCTTCAGTTCTTCCTGACCTAATGTTGCAGAAACATTAACCTCATAAGTACCGAATAAATTAATAAAAATAAACAAAGTTGTAGTGCTTCAAAACAAATTTGTAAGGAAAATAATTGACTGCGACCTTGATCGCGATATACTTAATCAACTATAACACACTGCGACCTTGGTCGTAATGTTAAAAACTATGTGACACAAGTCTATTTATCTAATTAACCCAATTAATTATCTAATAAGGACCTTGGTCAATCGTTTAGCGCACCGCGATCCGTTTCTCAATATACAGCGACAAGGGTCGCAGTATCCTATTAAACTAACTTAGTATAACAGACTACGATCCACCCAAATATCAAGAAACGAGATGGGAAGACCGCTATCTAAGTCGCAGTGCTTATAGAAAATTTAATAAAAAAGAAAACTGACGAAAATAATAAAAATTATAAAATTTTCCAAAGATTGTCACCAAAGTCGCAGTCATATATTAGACAATAGCCAATACTGCGATCCAAATCGACCAAATGGAATGAAAGTAAACTCTGACCTTGGGTCGCAATGTTATTAAAAAACAAAATTTAAAATTTAATTCTCTAATTAGATCGTTATATTGCTATTTTCATTCCATCTAAAATTGAGACTTAAAACAAAATTTTAGGAAAAATATTTTAGTCTCAAATTTTACCCTATATTATGACAATGGTCGCAGGCTTTTAAATTAAAGTAAATTAATTATTTTTTAAGAACAAAGATTCATGAAAAAATTAGGGAAAAAATATATTATTATCAGAAAAATTCAGTTATAACTTTCTTCTTTGGAATTAAAATTCAAAACTGATTTAAAAAAATTAAGGCCAAGAGTCACTTTTGAATCGAACTTACATAAAAAGAGGGAATTTTGTGTGAAAAAAAACTGGAAATCAAATCTGATTAAAACAAAAAAAATGGCTTCAGAACCCTAAAAAATTAGGGTTTTTCAAAATTTCTCGTTTACCTTTTACCGCGGTTGTTTTCTTGGGCGCCATGTAAATCGGATCTTTTGTTTAAAAAAATAAATTTTTGCACGAAAATTTTTGAAAATTTTATTAATCAAAGTCACTAAATTTTTTCAGAGTGTAGAACTTAAAATTTCAGATCTGTAAATTTTTTTGGAAGTAACAGTTCTGCAGACAGTAAAACTTTATAAGGGAGTGAATTTTAGTCAAAAATAGTTTTGAAGTGACTGAGCGAATTACATGCACGGAATGTTTTTGTAACGCCCCGATCCCGCGGGTACGGAGACGTTACTGCGACGTATATACGCTGGTCGGAAATACCCTTACGTATATACGCTAAGCATCAATACATGTAAGAATCAGAGTACAGAAGCACAGTGATAATATACAATCCAGCAATAATAACACCAGTACACAGTTATCACAAGGCATGATATAATATCTCAAGAATATATGATCACTAAGAAGCACAAAAGCAGGATGTACAATATGAAATACAGGAAAGTACTCACGAGTGGCAAGATGAAAATCTCGCGAGCCAATCATGAGGAGGCGGGAAGAAAGAGGGTCCGGACAGGCAACTGCTAATCCACGCTCCCGCTGCGCCACTCTGATCAGGTACAACAAGGCTATGGTCCAGACTCCAGGATCTGGACATGAGAATCTAGGGTTATTAGCAACCCCAACGAATACAAATGATAAAGCCAAATGGCGTGCATAACAGGCACACGTGTACATGATCAAGTGATGTGATCCAGGCATGCAAGTACAGGAAATGACAAGTAATATAAGAAAAATGACAGTAAATCCGAGATCAAGTAAATGCATGTATGTCAGTAAATCTGAATCAGAAAACATGCATGAAAAACGGTATAGAGAGCATAGATACACATAATCATGCGACAAAATATGGCACATGTGATAAATATACTAAACACTCAGTAAATATAAGTATGGACAAAACTAGTTGTATAAACTCGGATTATGGATTTATGGGGTGAGACGTCGAGGGAATAATCCAAACAAGGAAACCCTCATCTATATACCACATATCCGATGTCACCATCATTTGAGTTCATACAACTTGAGTTGCCCTCAGGGTAACAGAACTAGAGTGTGTCTGGAATAATCATGGTATCACAGAGGTCATGTGTTATAAAATAGGGTGTCAACTCAGAGCATAATACTGTAACTGGAGAATATAAAGGTGTTGCATTTTAATTGATCCAATAATAATCAGTACCGTTTGATATTTCAATCGCCTCCCTACCAGCGCCTCACATCACCGATAGTCCATACTAGAGTTCGCACTCTGTAGAACTTACCCGGGTCTGATATGTGAGTACCAGGACCCGAACAAAGGAGAGACCAAATATCACACGTTCTTAATATTATTATTGTTTCTTAAGTTCTTATGTTATTCTCGTCCCTTTCCCACCGGCGTCCCACAACACCGACAGTTCACGCTGGAGCCCGCACTTCCAGTAGAACTCATCCGAACTCCAATATGCGGGTACCATTATTCGAATAGGGGAGAGACCAAATAACACATGCTCCAGGAGTTATCATAGTACAGGTATGTGTGTGTGTGTTAATGGCACTGAGGATGCTTATCACGCTAACACCAGGCGGTATAGGCAGGAGGGAGAAAGTAGCCCCACAGATTCAAGAAGTGGCCCCCACAGATTCAAGAGGTGGCCTCCACCACGTCTGTGGTGTGACACTTTGCTCCATGTGGCACTTTGCTCTGAGGGTTGATACAGGAGGTAGCCCCACAGATTAAAGAGGTGGCCCCCACAGATTCAAGAGGTGGCCCCCACCACGTGTGTGGTGTGGCACTTTGCTCTGTGTGGCACTTTGCTCTGTGTGGAGAATGAATTCTAGAGGTGGCCCCCACGGATTCAAGAGGTGGCCCCCACCACGTGTATGGTGTGGCACTTTGCTCCGTGTGGCACTTAGTTCCATTCAGAAACCACTGGATGCTAGCACGATTGTGGGATACATCCTCGTCATCCCGACACCAGGCATGCTCTGCCGGACGCTGGAATGACTGTGCTATTAACAAGAGTATGAGTACAGGAGATACAGGAGTACAAGAGTACAGGAGATACAAGAGTACAGGAGATACAGGAGATACAGGAGTACCAGATGTATTGTAATAATATAATAATCATGCATATGCCAGGTAATACAAGTGTCAGGTGTCAAGTATAACATGTCAAGTACCGATGTTATATATCAGGGTCAGGTATAGTATGACAAGTGTCAAGTATAGCATGGCAAGTACCAATGTCATATATCAGGGTCAGGTATAGCATGGCAAGTGTCAAGTATAGCATGGCAAGTACCGGTGTCATATATCAGGGTCAGGTATAGCATGGCAAGTATCGGGGTCAGATATCAAGTGTCAAGTATAGCATGGCAAGTATCGATATCATATATCATGTGTCAAATATAGCATGGCAAATACCGGTGTCAGGTATCATATGACAAATATAGCATGGTAAGTACCGGTGTCAGATATCATGTGTTAAATATAGCATGGCAAGTACCGTTGTTATATATCATGTGTTAAGTATAGCATGGCAAATACCGGTGTCAGGTATCATATGACAAATATAGCATGGTAAGTACCGGTGTCATATATCAGGTGGCAAATATAGCATGTCAAATACCGGTGTCATATATCAAGTGTCAAATATAGCATGGCAAGCACCAGTGTCAGATATCATGTGTCAAATATAGCATGGCAAGTACTGGTGTCCGGTATCACGTGTCAAATATAGCAGCGGTGTATCATGTAGTAAAAGTTACAGTGGCAATGACCAGGCATATAACGGTAATAGCGAAGCATATAGCAATACCGAAAATGTACTCACATAATGATAAAATAGATGCATGTTCAAAGAAACTGTACTCGCCTCAATACCGGAACGCAATACCGAGTAATATCCGGGAAATTTACGAACACCACGATCAAGCCAACAATCCAAATAAATATATATAATAATATAATAATAATATATATATAAATATATTTTTGAGAGAATAAGAAAGTGTTGGCCCAGAGGCCTTCCACTCTAGTTTTGATGATGATTAACTCATGTAGTTATGTGTACTAATAATCTTGTGATTTTAGTTTCAGATTATTAATCAAGATGTTAGTAGGTGATTAGCTTCAACAAAGATGGTTTGGGAGCTTTCACATAGTAATTCAAGAGCCCGAGCGACAAGATCATAAATAGCACTCATTGGAGTAGTGCTCGGTGGATCACGAAGTTTTGGATCGAGTCGGCTTGGAGACGACGCTCTACAAGAAGACATCGGTACCTAGTTTAGTTTGAGTTTTAGATCTATTTGTAAAGATTAAAATAGTATGATATGCTCAAGTTCACAACACACACGTTTCATGTTTTGGTTTTTGATTTTTGGTTTAACCGATCTTGGTTTGCATGAATAGATAGATTCAAAACAAGTTTACATGGTTTAATGTATATTAGATTTGTTCTATATACATACATGCTTCAACTACTTAGACAAACTTAGTTTGATATACCTATTCATGTGTTTCAGGTTTTGTGTTTTAACAAAACGTATTTTTGGAATTAAAGTCAAAAACATGGATATTCATATTGTTTCATGTATAATGGATTATATCCGTATGCATCATGCCTAAATGTTGTTTAATACCATGTTTTTGTATTTGGATGAGTTTTGGACAAAACGTATTTTCTATTCAAAAATCCAAGTTTAGAAAATACGGTTTTTGGTTTTTGGCAAAATTTCTATAACACAAAAATGGTCCATATTGTTTGAAATTTGTGTTGAAATTTTTAACACAAGTTTATATTTCAATGTAAAATGATAAACTATTTTTGTGTAATTTTAGAGAATTTAAGGGAATTTTTAGAATTAAAAATAACATGTTTTTCTGACCAGAGCTGCCTCTGCCAGGCTAGGTCGGTCGACCGGACGGTCGACCGTACCAAGTAGCCGGTCGAAAGTAGCGGTCGACCGACGTGCACGGATACGTGCACGCTGGCTGCCCCATAAGCCGGTCGACCGCACGGTCGACCGACTGAGAGCAGGTTGCTCTCGGGTTGCTCCCGGTCGACCGAGCGGTCGACCGGCCAGAGAGACGTTGCTCTCTGTTTCTGGGGCCGGTCGACCGAGCGGTCGACCGGTAGCTGCCAGCGGTCAAAAGTGACCGTTGGCCGGTCGACCGGTAGTTCATTTCTGGCAGAATTTGCTGCCAACGGCTATATTTTTCTGGGGGCTATAAATACCCCATTAATGGCCTGTTTTCTCTAAGAATTTTTGGACGAAATTTCTGAACTTTCTCTAGTGTTTTCACAAGTTTAAAAAGAGTTTCTTTGTGCTAAAAAGATCAATCCTTATAGTTTAAAAGTGTTTCATTATTTCAAAGAAAAATAGTCTTTTGGGAATTGATTTTGGTTCTATCATTCTATATCTTTGTGGTGATTTCCCAAGTGATTTTTCTTTGTTTTAAACACTTTGTTTTCTTTGAGCTACATCTACTATCTCATTCTATAGGATCCTTGTGTGGGAAAGAGATTGTTTGTGGTCTTTTGATCACCAAGTTGTAAACCCTATCTTAGCTTGGCTTTGTGCCTTTCCCTCATTGTGTTGAGGAGGTTGTGCAAGTGGGTTGTATCCCTCAAGTTGTGAGGTAATCCTTGTGTTGATTTGTGCTAATCCCTCAAGTTGTGAGGTGATTGTTTGTTGGCTTGGTGTTGTGCCTCAAGGAGGAGGTTGTGTTTGTAAAGAGAGGAGTTGGGTACTCCTTGTAATTGTTATTGCCCCAAATCTTCGGTGGAGGTTCCCTTTGTGGGAGTCCTTTGTGGACAAGCTAGTGGAGTTGAAATCCTTCTGTGTGAAGGCGGGAATGTAGAGCTGGGTGCTCGAACCTCGAAACATATCTTATTGTTTGCGCTTGATCCCTTGACTCTTACTCTCTCTCTCTCTCTTTATTTTGTGCCTTGCATCATCTCATAATTATCATTCATATTTATATGCTTGGCTTGTGTGTGTGCATCTCTAGTTGGTTGCATTTGTGTAATTGCAATTAGTTTTAAATTCCGTATTAAGTTCATTAGATTAGCATTATCACCTATTCACCCCCCTCTAGGTGATTTCAATTGGTATCAGAGCCTACACTCCTGATATTTAGGTTTAACCACTTTGGAGTGAGATCTTGGTTTGCTAATCTTCATTTGCATTGTTCATTTGCACACATATAGTTGCACTCATGGATAGCCCTCCTATGTTTGATTTTTCTAGACATGATATTTGGAAGGCCAAGATGAGTTGTCATTTAAAAAGCCTAGGACATCTAGTTTATCAAGCCACTACTCAAGAATCCTACCCCAATGATAGCAAGCATAGAAAGGCCAATGCATTAGCCCTTAAGACACTTAGAGCATCTCTTGATAAAGATCTATTACATGTATTTGCTCACTATGATTCGGCTTTTGCAGTTTGGAGCATTTTGACTTCTCCCGAGCTTCCAAAGATAATAGACAAGATGAGGAGATCTAGGAGAGACAAGTCCGACGAGCATTGCCTCATGGTCTAAGGGAAGGACTCCCTTGAGGTACACTCGGAATCTCAACTAGATGATTGCTCTAGTTCATATTGCTATGGATGTTTAGAAGTTCAAACTTTAAATATGGAACTTGCTCAAAAGCTTGAATTTTTTTTGGAAAAACATGACCTTTTGAAAAAGAACAATTTTGAACTAAAAGAAGAATTAAAGGATTTGTGTTCAAATTTTGAATTGATTTTGCAAGAGAAGGAAGAGATTACTAGTGAACGTGACTCACTTAAATCTCAACTTGACCTTGTCCTAAAGGAAAATGAATTCTTGAAAAGCAAAAATGATTGTGATGATGTTGTGAAAAACAATGAGGTTTTATCTTCTAAATTAGATTTTATTTTAAAAGATAACCTTTCTTTGAAAAATGAAATTGATTTCATTACAAACGAATTGGATGTGGTTTTAAAGAAAAATGATTCTTTGAAAATTGAATTGTCTTCACATGTTTGCCATGCTAGTGTAGCTTCACCTAGCACATCTTTTGCATGCTCCACTTTATCTTCTAGTATTGAGAATGACATAAATGTTTTGAAGAAAAGTGTAGATTGTTTGGGCTCCACTTTGAGCCAATGTGCTTTAAATCATACACGTTTGGAAACCTTGGTTCGAAAGAAACAAGTTCCATCCTTGCATGCACACCCATCACGGCATACACATGCTTCACACGGTCACCACCATCACATGTATGCTCATGTGTACACTTGTACACATTGTGGTCGTAAGGGCCACCTTGCTAGATTTTGTTATGATCATATATATGTTGAAAATTTAGCAAATAATGTGGCTTGGGTTAGGAGAGGTACTAACCCCTATGGACCCAAAAGAAAATGGGTACCAAAGACCACCCCTACGGTTTTTGATGTAGGTGTGGGCTCTCACATCACGTGAGAGTGGCGGTGCCTTGAAGTGGATGCGTTCCGTGCTTAAAGAAAACAATTTGGATGCATCACTTTCAAGGGAGTTTGGTGGAGAGGACCACCATTGATTTGGAGAACTAGAGAGGTACCTTCATCGGTTTTGGTATCAATCTCTAACTCCCGTTTATATTTGCATGCTTTTCATGTCATTTATTTATAGCATGCCATGTTTTATTGTTCATTATGCCTATGCCATGATTATTAGACCTTTGATATGCATGTATAGCTTTTGAGATCACCCTTGATTATATGGACCATTATTTTTGTGTTCTCACCATTGTTTAGCTATTATGTATTTCATTATTCTAATAGCATGTGGATTTACATAATGATCATTTTTAATAATTATCATGTTCAGTTATGTCTCGTTTTATGCTTCATGATTTGATTACATGTTTAGATGATTAGTTTTCATTAAAACTAGGATATATACTTGTACATATAGTGGGCCACAAATAGATCATTATATGTTTGTGCTTGAACGCTCTTTTGTACCCATTAGATGTGCTAGTATAGCCTAGTTTTGATGATTCATGCATTCTAACTTGTATTCCCCATTTTGGATATGTTTTATGATATTGTGTTTTCACTTCATGTATATGTCTATTTTGCCAAACTTTAAGATATACATGTATACCCCTTGAGTCAATTGCTTTTCATGCAAATCTTTATTATGGACTCAAATTGTGTTTAGGGATATGTATGTATACTTCTTGTGTTGTCAAAACATACATATGCCTTGAAGTATAAATTGTTTTAATGAAAACTTAGATTTTCATGTTTTCATGTTTAAAGGAATTCAAATTGAGCTTAATTGCCTATTTCATGACTATGTTTTTCACATTATGCTTATACACTCACATCATTCGTGTTTTCTCATAATTTTGATTTCATGAGTATGATATATGCTTCATAGATTTTGAGTGTTGGTGATTATGTGATTTACACGTATTTTATGGAATATATTCTTGTTTTATTCCTTGCTTGAAGGATTTCGTAATAGTTTACAAAATTTTTCATATAACTAGTTGCGATATTCTTCATATGGTAGAGATTTTCAAACATATATTATTTTCAAACCTATTTTTGAAAACCCCTACCTTCCAAGGGAGGTTGGATGGGCGACCATGCCATGTATACCCTTCTTGAATATCTTTTAAGCTTGTGCATGAATGGGTGGTAGGTTATATGAGGTATACACTTGATATTATTGTTGTTTCAATTGGTATCATTGGATTCTTTCAATTGGTATCAATATTGACATTTTTGTATACTCATATATTTTTTTATATATGTATACTTGCACTTCAAAGAGTATCAATTTCAATTGGTATCAAATTTTTCATACATATATATGTTTTTATTTGTGCTTATTATATTCATATATCTTAGAGCATAAATTTTGATCATGATAAAGCTTGTTTTATAATAACTATCTTGTTTCAATTGACTAGTTTTCAATTGGTATCCATATACAAGCTTATTCATTATTTCATTTGGTATTTCATAAAGGGGGAGAAAACTTGTATTTCATCTTTCAATTGGTATTTGATTTTCACTCCCATTCTTTATGATTGATAATTTCAATTTGGTATCATATGTTCAAAATGACAAATATTTACAATTGGTATCATATTTGAAAAATTCAAAATTTAGTATGTTTAATTTCAATTGGTATCATATCAAGCTTGTTTTTATTACAATTGGTATGTTATTTATTTACTTATCAATTGATATCAAGATTTTTGTTTTCATTTGATATTTGTTTTCATATAAACATGTTTGACTTGAAACAAATCTCAATTAAAACAATTTGTTTCAATGCCTCATTTACCCTTATTTCAATTAGTATCATTTGACATAGGCATTCCTTAAAATATTTTTTTTTGCTCATTTCCATTGATATCACTTATATACTTCATTGACACATTTTTTTAATTGGTATCATGTTTTATGTCACCCTTTATTGATTCTTTATTTTGAACAAAAAGGGGAGAACATTTTGTTTTTACTTTTACCCCTTTGTTGATGATTGACAAAAAGGGGGAGAAGAATTTGAGTTTGTAGTTTATATGCATGTTTTTGTATGCATGTTTTATGTTTTTATTAAAGTTCAATTGGGTATCAAAAGCATTATTTGAAGAACATGTTTATTTTTGGTATCAAGAGTATTTTTGGTATCAAGAGCTTCTTTAGTTTTATTTTGCAAATTGGTATCAAGAGCTTGTTTTGAAAGAGTATTTGTTTTATTTAATTGGTATCAAGAGCATGTTTTAGAAATATATGTGTTTTATGCATGTCTATGCATTCATGTTTATGAGCTTACATTGCATATCTACTATGTTTATTGCTATGCATGAGTTAAGGGGGAGCTTCCTTGAAGCTTAACTTTTATCCATGCATATATAACTCCATGAGTTTTGCCATCATCAAAAAGGGGGAGATTGTTGGCCCAGAGGCCTTCCACTCTAGTTTTGATGATGATTAACTCATGTAGTTATATGTACTAATAATCTTGTGTTTTTAGTTTCAGATTATTAATCAAGATGTTAGTAGGTGATTAGCTTCAACAAAGATGGTTTGGAAGCTTTCACATAGTAATTCAAGAGCCCGAGCGACAAGATCATAAATAGCACTTATTGGAGTCAAGCTCGGTGGATCACGAAGTTTTGGATCGAGTCGGCTTGGAGACAGCACTCTACAAGAAGACATCGGTACCTAGTTTAGTTTGAGTTTTAGATCCGTAAAGATTAGAATAGTATGATATGCTCAAGTTCACAACACACACGTTTCATGTTTTGGTTTTCGGTTTTTGGTTTAACCGATCTTGGTTTGCATGAATAGATAGATTCAAAACAAGTTTACATGGTTTAATGTATATTAGATTTGTTCTATATACATGCATGCTTCAATTACTTAGACAAACTTAGTTTGATATACCTATTCATGTGTTTTAGGTTTTGTGTTTTAACAAAACGTATTTTTGGAATTAAAGTCAAAAACATGGTGTTGGCCCAAAGGCCTATCACCCTAGTTTTGATGATGATCAACTCATGAAGTTATGATTACTAATGATCTTGTGTTTAATTAGTGACAGATTCATTATCAAGATCTTAGTAGGTGCATAGCTCAACAAAGGATAAAAAGTCAAGATTTGGAGCTAGCACGGTGTGATCCAAGGAGCTTTTGGATCAAGCTTGGACCAAGTCAAGAAGATGAGAAGACTTCAAGTGAAGACTTCAACAAGATGAAGACTTGTGTCTAGGTATAAGATTTTGTTTTAGAGTAAAATGTAAAGGATAGAATAGTGGTGGATTGCTCAAGTATATATCACACACACACTCTTGATTAAATTGTCTTTTCATAAAAGAATTTTCAGATTTAGAAAAGACTTTCATTTTGGAAAAATATCATTTTGGTTTTTGGTATTTTCATATATACATATTTTTCAACCAAGACCAAGTTTATGCTTAATGTCAAAAACATGATATTTCATCTTGATTATGTAGTGGATCATATCCATACACACTATGCTTTAAAAGTATATCTTGTTTTTGTATTTGATGAAGATTTGGAAAAACATGTTTTGAAAAAATATTGTTTTGGAAAAACAGTTTTTATCATGAGCCAAATATTTTCAAGTTACAAAAATAGTCCAATCTTTTATAACATGTCTTGATTTTGTGCAAGCATGTTTGTATATCAAAGTATATTGGTAAAACTATTTTTGTAGATTTTTAAGTATTTTATGGGATTTTATTTGAGCCAAAAAGACTAACTTTTTGATCCCAGAAAACTGTTTCAGGCTTCAGCCAAGTCGACTAGTCGACTTAACTAGTCGACTATATCTGAAGTCGGTCGACCGGCTGGGTCGACCGACGTGCACAGATGTGCACGCCTTTGTGCACTGGAGGACGGCTGACCGTACGGGTCGACCGCTCCAGAGAGCTCTGCTCTCTGGAAAGTTCGGCCGACCGTACGGGTCGACCGACAGAGAGTTCGACTCTCAGCTCCAGTGGGTCGGTCGACCCAGGCGGTCGACCGTGGCTCCAACGGTCGGATTTCTGACCGTTGGCGGTCGACCGCACGGGTCGACCGGCAGCTCTGACAGACCCCAACGGCTATATTTTTCTGGCCTATAAATTTGGGGGTTTGGTCATTGTTTTGAGCTAAGATTTTAGGAAAGCTTTGAGCCAGTTTTTCCCACTCTTTTCAGAAGTTTTTCTCCACAAATTTGAGTGCAAATATTTCCTATCTAAAGGGAAGATTTTATCAAGAGTGTTAAAGTGATTCTTTGAGTTTTCCTCCACCACTCTCATCCTTGTTTTTCTCACACCACACTTGAGCTATCCATTGATTATTCATCCTATAGGTGTGTTGTAGTGAGATTGTTTTTAGGTGATCAAAGTGTTGTGATCACCAAAGACTTCATTTGTTCTTTGAGGAGACGGGCAAGTGTGCTCGTGGTTATTTAGGGTTCGGGTGCGAACTCTTGTTGATTGAGGTGCGGCCTCGGCGAGCCGGTGGGCTTGCGGTGTGTAAGGGACTAGAGAGTCCGAGGGCTTGTAGGTGTTGCGGCACCAAGGAGAGATCCATTGGGATCTTGCATAGTGGAAATCCTTCGTGTGTCGAAGGCGGGGATGTAGAGCAAGTGTGCTCGAACCTCGAAACATACCCTTGTGTTTGCGATTGCTCATTCTCTCTCTATCTCCTTGTTTATATCTTGCATTACTTATCTTGTCTTTACCTTTATATGCATGATATATTCCTTGTGCTCATATTGATATATTGCTTGGGATTGTTGACTAACACTTGTATTCAACCAAGAGAGCCAACGCGGCACCTCAACCCATTCAAGGGGAATCTAGAGGAGTTTGTCCAGAGCCCTTCACGGGGAATTCGGCAACACTCTTTGGTTATACGTGGTGTTTAGAGTAAAAGATTTAATTAGGTCATAATTGTTTTTAGCTTCCGCATCATTTGGCATTAAGTGACCATTAGATTAGCCATCACCTATTCACCCCCCCTCTAGGTGAACTTAAAATTGGTATCAGAGCTTGGTACTCTGATTTGGGTCTAGCAACCTAGAGTTAAAGATCCTCATTTATAGGCTAATCACAAGATTTGTACACACACCATGGACTTCATGTCACCACCCACCTTTGACACTCTTAACATCCAAATTTGGAAGGTTAAGATGTCATTGTACCTCAAGGCCTTAGGCATTCATGTGTATCTTGTCACTACTAATAATGCATATTGTTTAGATGGTAAGAATTTTGAGGCTAACTCAAAAGCCCTTCATGCTCTTAAATGTACCCTAAATGATGAATATCTTTCTAGGGTTTCTAATGTTGAATCGGCTTTTGTAGCTTGGTACATCATCACCTCCCTTGGCGAAAAGGATCTATACTATGCGGGGAGCGATTCGGACGTTGGAAGCGACATCTCCAACGTATGCTATATGGTCCAAGGGGATAACCCCCTTGAGGTAAACTCCGAATCCGATGATGAGGACATGTCATATGATGAGCTCACTTCATTTTGCCAAACAATTCTTGAAAAATATGACATGCTTAAGAAAGAAAATAAAAATTTGAAAAAGAACATTGCTTGCATGCATATAGAACAAGATTCATTTAAATCTAACATTGCATGTTTAGAAAAAGATAATAAAAATTTGAAAAAGAATTTTGATGCCATGCTAAATGAAAAAGATTCATTAGAAAATAAAATGGCATGCTTAGAAAAAGAAAATAAAGATTTGAAAAATGAGAATGTTTCCTTGCTTTCTAAATTAAATAATCTTTGTGAAGGAAACACTATTTTGAAAAATAAAGTTGATTTGGTGGAAAAACAAAAGGAAGTTGTTTTTCAAGAAAATAAGTCTTTGAAAAGAAAAATTTGTGAAAAAGGAAAAGATTTTGTTTCTCAAAAGAAGAAGAAAAATGATTTCATATCTCACCATGTTTTTCATGCCACCACTAGTGAGATTAATGTTTTGAAAGATAAAATTAATGATTTGAGTTCAACTTTGAACTCTTTTGCATTCAACCACACTAGATTGGAGTCTATGTTTTCAAAGAAACAAGCTCCACATTCTCATGCACATCATCATGCATATGCTTATGTTGCACACCACGATCATGCACATACACATAAGCATACTAAGGTGTACATATGTACACATTGTGGCCGCAAAGGCCATTTAGCAAAATATTGTTATGATAGATTAGATTATTTTAATTTTGCTAATAAAAGATTTTGGGTCCCTCAACACAAAGCTAACCCCCGTGGACCCAACAAGAAAATATGGGTACCAAAACCCCCACCATTTGCTTTTGATGTAGGTGAGGGCTCTCACAAAACGTGAGAGGATTGGTGCCTTGGTAGTGGATGCAATGGACTAGAAGGACATACATTTGATGCACCGCTATCAAGGAGCTTTGGTGGGACAACCATCATGATTGGAGCTTTGGAGTTGGTAACAATCTCTAAACTCCCATTTTATTTATGTTCATACTTGTTCATTCATATTATTTTGAGCATGTTCATGTTTTATGTATTTGTGTACTTCATGTGGTATTTACATGCTTAGATGTAGAATGTGTCAAACTTGCATGTATACATATACAAATAGTGAATTACAATTGATTCATATATAATTGAACTTCATGCTCATTTGTATCCACTATATGCATACGTATAGACTAGTTTTGATGATTCTCTTTTATACATGTTTTGCCCTATTTTTATGCTTTACTTCATGTATATGTATTTTTGATTCAAATTTAATAAATATACATGTATACCTGTGAGTCTCTTGCCTTCATGCAAACATCATTAATAGACTCTTTTAGATTTGGGATATGTATGTGTATTATTAGGATTGGATTAATCATACATATACCATGAAGATTAGTGTTTTGATTAAAAATGATTTTTCGTGTTTTTGTTAAAAATGTGACTTATGATCTTTTTGAGCTTCATTGACTATTTTCATAAAAATGCTAGTTACATAATCGTTTAACACTCACATTTTTGTTAAAATCATTTTTGAGCCTTATAGACCATGAGTGCTTAAATGTTTGTGTGTCTAGTTATGTTTATGAAAAACATAAGATTTGATATATTTGAAGGATCTTTAACTAGTTTTTCAAAAATAATTTATACTAGTTATTTATTCTTCAAATAATTTTTGAGATTGACACATGATTCTATTTTTCTCAAAATTTGATGCTTCATGATTTGAATATTAGTTTATATGTTAGTTTTTGTCAACACTAGGACTTATACTTGTACATATCGTGGGCCACAAATAAATCTATTTATATTTGTGCTTGAATGCCTATTTGAACCCATGAAATGTGCTTGTATTGCTTGATTTTGATGATACATACATTTTTAAACTTGTATTCCCACTTTTGGATTTGATTTATGATCATGTGCTTTCATTTCATGTATATGTGTATTTTGCCAAACTTTAAGATATACATGTATACCTCTTGAGTCATTTGCCTTTAATGCAAATCTATTTATATGGACTCAATTGTGTTTAAGAGATATGTATGTATACTTATTGTGTTGTCAAAGCATACATATATCTTGAAATATAAATTTTTTTTAAAAAAAATTTTGTGATGATTTAAAGGAATATTGAGATTAATTGACATTTTTGCTTTATTCCTTACTTGAAGGATTCTGTACTAGTTTTTTAAAAACATTTTCATATTAACTAGTGCAAATTCTTCATATGGTAGAGTATATGATAAGCTTACTCTTCAATTGGTATCATTGGATATTTTCAATTGGTATCAATATGATTTCTATATACTCACATTTTGATTATATGTATGAATGCTTTCAAATTCAAATTATATCAATTTCTATTGGTATTCTCTTTTCATACATATATATATTATTTGTACTTAGTTAAAATTGTCTTACATATTTAAAGCACAAAGGTTATTATATGCTAAGCTAAATTCAACTTTCAATTGATAATTCTTATAGCTTATGCAATATGTTTTCAAAATTGATATCAAAATAAAAATATGTTTACTTGATATCTCAAAATGTGTTTTATTAAGAAAGTTCAAAATTTTTGTCTTGTATTTCTTATATGCAAGGAGAGCTTAACATCTCTCTTACATATGGATTCATGTTGAGTATATTATAAATTGAGGAGCTTGACAACTCTTCTTTATATGATATACGTGTGTAGGGGGAGCTTCACATCTCCTCTTATGCATTACATAATATGTGTTATGTGATTTAGGGCTTGTCATCCCTTCTTCATGTAATGCATATGTGTAGGGAAGCTAACTTAGCGTCTTCCTCTTCATGAATGTATATCGCATATAAATTTTTATTGATTGATTTGTATTACCCCTTCTTGATCTCTTTATTTTTGACAAAAGGGGGAGAAAAATTTGTTTGATTTGATTTTACTTTGAACCCTTTATTGATGAGTGACAAAAGGGGGAGAAGAATTTGAGAGTTATATGCATGTTGAATAAGATTTTAGGTTTATGCATATATAGTTTTGTATTGCAATAGGAGAAAAAGATTTTGATTTATGCTTGTTGCATGTTTTATCTCCATACTTGCATACATATTCATGTGCTTCATTGTCATATCTATTATTTATTCGGTATGCATGAGTTAAGGGGGAGCTTCTTTGAAGCTTTACTTTAATCCATGCATATATAACTTCATGAGTTTTGTCATCATCAAAAAGGGGAGATTGTTGGCCCAAAGGCCTATCACCCTAGTTTTGATGATGATCAACTCATGAAATTATGATTACTAATGATCTTGTGTTTAGTTAGTGACAGATTCATTATCAAGATCTTAGTAGGTGCATAGCTCAACAAAGGATAAAAAGTCAAGATTTGGAGCTAGCACAGTGTGATCCAAGGAGCTTTTGGATCAAGCTTGGACCAAGTCAAGAAGATGAGAAGACTTCAAGTGAAGACTTCAAGAAGATGAAGACTTGTGTCTAGGTATAAGATTTTGTTTTAGAGTAAAATGTAAAAGATAGAATAGTGGTGGATTGCTCAAGTATATATCACACACACACTCTTGATTAAATTATCTTTTCATAAAAGAATTTTCAGATTTAGAAAAGACTTTCATTTTGGAAAAATATCATTTTGGTTTTTGGTATTTTCATATATACATATTTTTCAACCAAAACCAAGTTTATGCTTAATGTCAAAAACATGATATTTCATCTTGATTGTGTAGTGGATCATATCCATACACACTATGCTTTAAAAATATATCTTGTTTTTGTATTTGATGAAGATTTGAAAAAACATGTTGTGGAAAAATATTGTTTTGGAAAAACAGTTTTTATCATGAGCCAAATATTTCCAAGTTACAAAAATAGTCCAATCTTTTATAACATGTCTTGATTTTGTGCAAGCATGTTTGTATATCAAAGTATATTGGTAAAACTATTTTTTGTAGATTTTTAAGTATTTTATGGGATTTTATTTGAGCCAAAAAGACTAACTTTTTGATCCCAGAAAACTGTTTCAGGCTTCAGCCAAGTCGACTAGTCAACTTAACTAGTCGACTATATCTGAAGTCGGTCGACCGGCTGGGTCGACCGACGTGCACAGATGTGCACGCCTTTGTGCACTAGAGGACGGCCGACCGTACGGGTCGACCGCTTCAGAGAGCTCTGCTCTCTAGAAAGTTCGGCCGACCGTACGGGTCGACCGACAGAGAGTTCGACTCTCAGCTCCAGTGGGTCAGTCGACCCAGGCGGTCGACCGTGGGTCCAACGGTCGGATTTCTGACCGTTGGCGGTCGACCGCACGGGTCGACCGGCAGCTCTGACAGACCCCAACGGCTATATTTTTCTAGCCTATAAATTTGGGGGTTTGGTCATTGTTTTGAGCTAAGATTTTAGGAGAGCTTTGAGCCAGTTTTTCCCACTCTTTTCAGAAGTTTTTCTCCACAAATTTGAGTGCAAATATTTCCTATCTAAAGGGAAGATTTTATCAAGAGTGTTAAAGTGATTCTTTGAGTTTTCCTCCACCACTCTCATCCTTGTTTTTCTCACACCACACTTGAGCTATCCATTAATTATTCATCCTATAGGTGTGTTGTAGTGAGATTGTTTTTAGGTGATCAAAGTGTTGTGATCACCAAAGACTTCATTTGTTCTTTGAGGAGACGGGCAAGTGTGCTCGTGGTTATTTAGGGTTCGGGTGCGAACTCTTGTTGATTGAGGTGCGGCCTCGGCGAGCCGGTGGGCTTGCGGTGTGTAAGGGACTAGAGAGTCCGAGGGCTTGTAGGTGTTGCGGCACTGAGGAGAGATCCATTGGGATCTTGCATAGTGGAAATCCTTCGTGTGTCGAAGGCGGGGATGTAGAGCAAGTGTGCTCGAACCTCGAAACATACCCTTGTGTTTGCGATTGCTCATTCTCTCTCTCTATCTCCTTGTTTATATCTTGCATTACTTATCTTGTCTTTACCTTTATATGCATGATATATTCCTTGTGCTCATATTGATATATTGCTTGGGATTGTTGACTAACACTTGTATTCAACCAAGAGAGCCAACGCGGCACCTCAACCCATTCAAGGGGAATCTAGAGGAGTTTGTCCAGAGCCCTTCACGGGGAATTCGGCAACACTCTTTGGTTATACGTGGTGTTTAGAGTAAAAGATTTAATTAGGTCATAATTGTTTTTAGCTTCCGCATCATTTGGCATTAAGTGACCATTAGATTAGCCATCACCTATTCACCCCCCCTCTAGGTGAACTTAAACATGGATATTCATATTGTTTCATGTATAATGGATTATATCCGTATGCATCATGCCTAAATGTTGTTTAATACCATGTTTTTGTATTTGGATGAGTTTTGGACAAAACGTATTTTCTATTCAAAAATCCAAGTTTTAGAAAATACGGTTTTTGGTTTTTGGCAAAATTTCTATAACACAAAAATGGTCCATATTGTTTGAAATTTGTGTTGAAATTTTTAACACAAGTTTATATTTCAATGTAAAATGATAAAACTATTTTTGTGTAATTTTAGAGAATTTAAGGGAATTTTTAGAATTAAAAATAACATATTTTTCTGACCAGAACTGCCTCTGCCAGGCTAGGTCGGTCGACCGGACCAAGTAGCCGGTCAACAGTAGCGGTCGACCGACGTGCACGGATACGTGCACGCTGGCTGCCCCATAAGCCGGTCGACCGCACGGTCGACCGACTGAGAGCAGGTTGCTCTCGGGTTGCTCCCGGTCGACCGAGCGGTCGACCGGCCAGAGAGACGTTGCTCTCTGTTTCTGGGGCCGGTCGACCGAGCGATCGACTGGTAGCTGCCAGCGGTCAAAAGTGACCGTTGGCCGGTCGACCGACCGGTCGACCGGTAGTTCATTTCTGGCAGAATTTGCTGCCAATGGCTATATTTTTCTGGGGGCTATAAATACCCCATTAATGGCCTGTTTTCTCTAAGAATTTTTTAGACGAAATTTCTGAACTTTCTCTAGTGTTTTCACAAGTTTAAAAAGAGTTTCTTTGTGCTAAAAGATCAATCCTTATTGTTTAAAAGTGTTTCATTATTTCAAAGAAAAATAGTCTTTTGGGAATTAATTTTGGTTTTATCATTCTATATCTTTGTGGTGATTTCCCAAGTGATTTTTCTTTGTTTTAAACACTTTGTTTTCCACACTTGAGCTACATCTACTATCTCATTCTATAGGATCCTTGTGTGGGAAAAAGATTGTTTGTGGTCTTTTGATCACCAAGTTG
Organism: Agave tequilana; assembly: GCA_038442645.1. Taxonomy (NCBI): domain Eukaryota; kingdom Viridiplantae; phylum Streptophyta; class Magnoliopsida; order Asparagales; family Asparagaceae; genus Agave; species Agave tequilana. The sequence goes on along the minus strand of JAVJIF010018320.1, from coordinate 10,826 downwards.
TAAACCCTATCTTAGCTTGGCTTTGTGCCTTTCCCTCATTGTGTTGAGGAGGTTGTGCAAGTGGGTTGTATCCCTCAAGTTATGAGGTGATCCTTGTGTTGCTTTGTGCTAATCCCTCAAGTTGTGAGGTGATTGTTTGTTGGCTTGGTGTTGTGCCTCAAGGAGGAGGTTGTGTTTGTAAAGAGAGGAGTTGGGTACTCCTTGTAATTGTTATTGCCCCAAATCCTCGGTGGAGGTTCCCTTTGTGGGAGTCCTTTGTGGACAAGCTAGTGGAGTTGAAATCCTTCTGTGTGAAGGCGGGGATGTAGAGCTGGGTGCTCGAACCTCGAAACATATCTTGTTGTTTGCGCTTGATCCCTTGACTCTTACTCTCTCTCTCTTTACTTTGTGCCTTGCATCATCTCATAATTATCATTCATATTTATATGCTTGGCTTGTGTGTGTGCATCTCTAGTTGGTTGCATTTGTGTAATTGCAATTAGTTTTAAATTCCGCGTTAAGTTCATTAGATTAGCATTATCACCTATTCACCCCCCCCTCTAGGTGATTTCAGAAAGGAGAGAGAGTTTTAGAGAGAGAAAGTCTAGAGAGAGAAAGAGGGGTTTCTAGAGAGAGAAAATCTAGAGAGAGAAAGAGAGATTTCTAGAGAGAGAAAGTTTAGAAAGAGAGGTTTTAGAGAGAGAGAATGAGAATAGGATAGGGAGAGAGTAGAGAGAGGGAGAGAGGAACCAGGATAGAGAGAGATGAGAGGGGGAGAGAGAAAGTATTGGGGGGCTGCCGTCACCTTGCTCACGCCAGCCCAGGCCGCCGGCCTGGGCTGGCTCTGCCGCCCCCTGGCTGCGGCCAGGGAGGCACAGGGCACTGCGCCGGCCGCCGTGGCCGGCGTAGGCTGGGGTGGCCGTCGACCACCCCAAAGGAGAGGGGAAGGAAAAAGAGAAGAAAGAGGGGGGGAGAGAGAGAGATCTGAGAGAGAGAAGGGAGAGGGGGAAAACTGGCCCCCTCTCTGGCCAGTGGCCGCCGACGTGGCCAACAGAGAGAAAGGGAGAAAGAGAGAGAGGGAAAAAGAGAGAGGGAGGGGGCTGTCGCCCCCTCCTCCGCCTACGCACAGGGGGCCAGGAGGCCCCCTAGCCGCGCCCAGCCGCCGGCGGCGCACCAGCGGCGCTCAGTCCCCACCGGGGCGCCGGAACGAGGAGGAGAGGGTGGCGGTGGCGTCGGGCTCCAGGGAAAAAGAGGAAGAAAAAGAAAAAAGAAGAAGAAAAAGAAAAAGAAAAAGAAAAAGGAGTGATTGAAAAGAAAGGGGGGATAGTTTATTTAAAAAGAAATTTGATGTGATGGGGATGTGACTTGGCAGGTGATGTGATGGGGGATGGGCTGTATCAGGGTTGACTTTGGGAGGGGAAGAAAATGAAAAGTGAAGGGGAAAAATAATATTATTTAAATTGGGTAAAAATTGACTGTTTCAGAATCGCTCCGAAAAATTTTCAAAAATAGAAAATATTATTTTAAGATACCTGGTGAAATCAGATTTGAGAAATTCAATGAATATTTCAAATTAAAAATCTTAAAATCTTCCGGCGATACTGGTCGACACCAAAACCGGTAGATTTTCGATAAATTCTAAAAAATCTCAAAAAATGCCTTTAGTTAGAAAATAAGATTTTAAGAGGTAATGTCAAAGCCGTTTCTAAAAATTCAACTCCATTTGAAAGCTAAAAATTCGAGAATCAGTCAGCGATGCCGACCGACACCGGTTTTGGAGATTTTGCAAAAAAATCTGAAAAATTCCAGAAAATCATGAAAAATCTAAAATATTAGAAAATGATATTTGAAACTAAAATCGGTCAAATCGGATTTCCAGATATGCTAATTCGAGTTATACACTAGGATCGGGCCCCCGGTTCACACTAGGCTGACTCCGAGTCCACGAATACGGGTCTAATACAAAACAATCACATCAATGATCATAAAACAAAAGCAAATATAAAACTAAATCAAAGAAATATGATAAAAAAATCAGAATACGTATCTAAGTACGTATTCCAGGAACGGGGTGTTACAGTTTTTGTCTTTTATCCACCAAAAAAATTGAGATTTATGTGGCTACTAATCAACCACGTCCCGCAGGCTGAGAAACTCTCTCAGCTGGCGGCTGAGGTACAAAACCCCTATATATATGTATATGTATGTATATGTGTGTATGTATATATATGAACATACGCATATGTGCGTCCTTGAATCAACTTGTACATAATCTACTATTTGTCCTACTCAATAACATCGACTAAACAAATGTACGTATAAATAAAACACTCAAATATAATCAACCGCTTGGTGGACCCACACAAATGTTATTCCAAGTTCTTCCAATATTACGCTCTTGCCTTAAGCTGGTTCTTTCTTAGTATTCACCTGAAAGACATTAAATTTGTGGGGAGATGAGCTTACAACTCAATGAGTGAAGTTATTTTAATTTTATAATTTAACATGGTATTAGCAGTAAATAGTGTACATGATACAATAAAATACTTAAACATTTGTCTAAATTATAAATAAATATAGATGTCTCATAGATTGTCTATTTACTTTAAACTATTGTTCAGTTAGTACCAGTGTATAAGCAACAAGTGTCGGGGTTTTCATTACAATCCATAAAATCCATATTCTGATGTCATGTTGATAGTTATCTATGTTTTCGTTAGTGTATTATATATTTTCAGTGTCCACCATACCATACGCGGGTAACACCTTCAATACACACATAGTGTACACACACATATTCACACACATACATGCGAGCGCGCACATACACACACATATATCACACATATACATTCATTCATATTCAATAATTTTTTATCTTTTCCCGACTTCTTCACCTTTAGTTCTTGTTTTCAGTCCCTTCCTCCATAATTTAATATAATATTTCACCATCTTCTTCCTTTATCGATTCTACATCTGGTCTCTTCCTTCAGATTCATCAATATTGCACACACATTCCAATAGTCCTATCAAGAACTTGTAATCAATCAAATAATCAATTTTATCAAACAATCAATTAATTACAATAATATAATCAAGTCATGGTTCTTATTCTTCTACTATTGGTACTATCAATTACCAACTACACATGATCCCTGTTAATCATGATTTAATCACAAACAATATCCATTATTACAATTAATTACTTGTATTATCATTTATTTCATTATTTTATCTTTATCAGATAATTAACTCATAATCACAGTTGATTTTATTTATCAACAGTTAATATATTATATTCAAAATTAAACAATTTAGTGAGAAACTTCACCTACCTCTTGGTCGGACAGATCCTTGAATACCCGATTTAGCTATTAATACCTCGGATGCATAATTCTTATCTTCACAAATACAACGACTCGGGAATCATGTGAATCTAACTCCGGACGACTGAGATATCGCCCAAAAACAAATTTCGATAAAAATAGTCAATTCGTAATCTTTTAAGGTACAAAATATAAATAATTTCTCATTAGGGTTTGAACATAATTTACGTTTTATTTAAAATGGGTCGGGTTCGTGTCCATAACGATTCAGGTTCGGGTTTGTATGAGACTTAACTCTAATAACCCAATATGGGTTTCTAGCTCAACAATAGCATCAACACCTGCTGCTCCCCTCACTCGCGCGCCGCCCGACTCCTCCGCCATCAGTTCTCAAGCCCTATGCCACCGCTCTGCATGTTGCCTGGCTATCGGCCAGCCGGCCTCTCCTTGCTGTCGGTCAACAACCGGGGGGAGGAATAGAGAAAGAAAGAGAGATGGTTTCTTGCTCCTTGCTCGAGCTTTTGCTTGGTCAGCCATCACATGGCCACTCTGCTTGCGTCCGTCCATCAGCATCCGTCCGCTAGCATCGGCCTGGGAACATTACCTTTGATATGGCCTCTCCCAGTGCTGCTCTCACGGCCTATGCGTATTTTACGTTGCACACGTATATTGAGCATGCGACTGTGCACGGCTACGCCTCCACATCCCCGGCCTGCTGTCACCCTACGCTATTGGTCGTTGGAGTAAGAAAGAGAGTGAAAGTTGGAAGATGCAGGCTAGAGAGAGACGGTATACATGAAGGAGAGAGATGAAGAGAAAGAGAGAGCGAAAGCGCACTAGGGATTGAGGGAAGGTATGAGAGAGAGAGAGAGAGAGAGAGAGAGAGAGAGAGAGAGAGAGTGAGAGAGTGAGAGAGAGATGAAAATCTCTCATTTCCTTCTCGTATATTTAGTTTAAAATTTTTCTCTCATGCCACCTCTCTACTTCAAGTCCCCGTGTTCATAAAACCCTTCACCTCTTGCTAACTCACCACCTCATCATTCCATTAATTGAAGTTTTGATTATTTAATTACCATGGCACTTAGTGGGGTATAATTCATGTATACAATACTTGTATACATATGTATTTTGTCCATATATACACAATTGTATTTAAATTCCCATTCCTTAAATATCATCAATAATTTTCATATATCACTTATTCATAAAAATTCATTAAATTCTCATTTTCCCATTTAATCACCTCAAAATTATAATCAAATAACTTGTCGAACAATTATCATAATATAAACCAATTTAACGCTTAATAAATAATTAAATTAATCTAATATAGCTCATATATAGTTGTAAAACAAACTTATTGTTTTCAATTTCAAATAATTATGATAATTTATGAATCAAAAATCCTTAATTATTGAGTGTTAACTTATAAACCAAAAATTAGGGATTAAATTAAGATTAAAAATTTTCGAGTGTTACAAAATGGTTATCTCATATAATATACTGCGCCAAATTTTAAAGTATTCCCGATTGTAATTTCATTGGCCTCTTTCTATTTGTTATTTTCTTTAAATGCTTCATTTTTTGCTGGAGGCATTGCCACATATTTGAAAAAAGTTAATATTATCTAGTGGAAAAGTTAACTTAAGCTTTGGATAAAAAGATCATCGTCACTTGGTAGAATTCGACATCATGAGAACACATTAAAATATTCCAAATTAATTTACTTCAGTAAAATGATACTAGTGCTGAGCAATATTAAACAACAAGGACCTCCAATTTTTTGATGTTTACCTTCAAGGAATTACTTACAAATGTTCTTTCTATAACAATTTTTTACTCAAAATTAAGAACCAAGAGATGCATTAACATCTTAAAATAAAATTTTAAAAAGAGAGAAAACAAGGAAAGAGAGAATAAAAAAGACATCGCAAGAGTTCGATCCCAGTGGTTACAATAGTCTAATATTTGTGTTGGACTCTTTATATAATTGTTTATGATATAATCTCATTCTTAGTTTTATTAATATAAGATGAGATGTTTGAATAGTATGTGAAGACAAAGATGTAGAGGGTATAGTCTATGGGGTGCTAGGTAGTGAAGCTCAAAATATGTGTTGTTTTATCTTACTTAAGAAATTTTTAAGTTTCTTGGAATATAAAGTCTTAGTTCAAAGTTTTATATGTTTTTATATAAAATTTGAATAATTTGCATTATGATGTTTCTTATGAGGATTTTCCTTATTTTTCTTTTTCTCGGTTACAGATGTTTTATATTATGTTTAACATGTGTACCTTGGTCCAGTTCTTGTCATTTTTTATCAGAAGATTATAATTCCTGTAGATAAGATTACTGCAAAACTTTTACTTTTCATTTTGACTAATTTTATGAGTTATTTATCATTTTATTTAGATATGAAATTTATGCATTCATTAGTTTATGATATTTCTATAGACAAAAAGCATGAAAAAAAAGGCATGAAACATGACAGAAATTTCAATCCAGAATAAGTAATAAGTATAATAGCACCAAATTACAACATTAATTTGTGAATATTGGAATCAAACATGACACAATTTTTGTTAAAACAAGCTTAAATCTGTAGCCTACCATGAAGATTAAGCTCATAATTATACCATAAATTGTGTAAATCAGTTGATTTAGAGTTGGACCAATCCTTGTTTAAGGATAAACTTAATTTGTAATAAACAATGCTTCAATATCCATTTTCAATTGTTTTATCTAAAGTAAAGATATTCAAGCTGCCTTGAGACATAAACAAACCAAATCCCAAAAAAAAAACATTAATTAGTTTTGTTAATAGTGCTACGCCAAGGTTAAGAATCTCAACTCATGCATGTCTCTATGCCCATGCTATGTGTCATATGCAATGATACTTGAGGTAGGTTATGTGATAAATATATTTTCCATGTTATGAAGAAAAATACAATTTTCATCTATAGTTTATTATTTTTTGGTCATGTGCTAAATATATTAGTTTCAATCTGCTATCCAATCTAATTTAGGAAATTTGTTGTATGCATATTGCTATTCATGGTATCAATTTCCTATATATCACATGCTACTCACAGTAAAAAAAAAACATCATGCATCTCTCATCATATAACTGAATATTTATATGTATAGCTTGCTATACAATTGCTCTAAATATTATACACTTGTGATCCCCTCTTCATGTAATGAATGGACATAGATTTGGAACTGGATTATCATGATGAGAAATTGTCCATCATTATTTTTTTGTTCTTGTGCGTTTGTTACCTTGATGTGGATGACCGATTGCAATGACATTATAGAACCAATTTCTAGAAATATTAGGAACAATGAGAGAGGATTTTATCTGTGAAGACTTATAGAATCCAGTGACATTAATTGCCTCAACATGTTTAGGATGAGAAAGGAACTATTTTTCAAAATTTTCCTCCTTGCTAAGGAATAGGGGCCAACTACAAGATACTCAACATGTAACAGTAGAAGAGAACTGGCTATGTTGTTGCACACTGTAGGCAATAATGTTTGTAACAGAGTCCTAGGAGTGGGCTTCATATGGTCAGGTGAGACCATTAGTCGATACTTTCAACAGACCCTACGCCTAATTGGTGAACTGCGATGAGAATACATATGTGGACCTGGCAACAACACTCATGAGAAGATCCCAGGAGAGCCTAGGTTCTGAAATTATTTTAAGGTTTCATTATGTACTGTACAAAACTAATAGGAGAGTTGATTCAAATAAGCATTGATTCCTAATCATCTTAATTCTATTATGAATAGGATTGTGTCGAAGCCATCGATGGCACACACATCCAAGCTATCAGCTGATATGGTTGAACTTTTTCATGGAAGGTAACAATATGTAACTCAAAATGTCTTGACAGCTGTAGACTTTGGTTTGAAATCACATATGTCCTAGCGGGATGAGAGGTACCAACTCATGATGCCACCATTTTGCGTGATGCTATTGAGCGGCTCAACTAGTTTAAGAGTCCTTGAAAGTAGCGAATAATTAAGGTTTTGTCAATTAAAACTATGGAATCTTCTTGACAGGTCCTTAAAACTATTTTATGTCAAAATTTTAGGGAAATATTATCTTTGTAATGTTGGACACAACACTAGGGTTGGATTTTTAGTACATATCCAAGATTCGATACCATTTGAGTGATTTTAGTGGAAAAATGTCTATTAACTACAATGGGCTTGCAGTTTACTCTCTGGTAAGGCAAGATTATCTGTTGCTTTACTACATTTCCCGTGTGTAATCTTAAGATTGCTGTAGGCAATCAAAACTTATTTGTTCTGAAGTTTATGGTGTTGCTGTGTGTAATCTTTAGATGGTTGTAGGCCATCAAAACTTATTTACTCTGCCATTTACGGTGTTGCTTTTTTACTGTTATGTTGCTATCATTAGGTCTTGCTTTAGACATGATGTTTGATTTTTGTACCTAATAGTCAAAACCTTGTTTTGGTTAATGAATATTGGTTAATTAGTATTACTTGATGTTATGTTGTTGCTATCTTTATTTAATAATCTATTGTGAAAAAGAGAAATGTCACATGTTTATGTTGTGTTTAGAGGGAGGCGGCCATGAATTTATCACACATAGGAAGAATGCCATGATCAAGCAGTAGGTTTCAAGAGAGCAACATTCAAAAGCTTAAGTTCTTGGTGTTGGCCCAAAGGCCTATCACTCTAGTTTTGATGATGATTAACTCATGTAGTTATAGTACTAATGATCTTGTGTTTAATAAGTTTTAGATATTTGATCAAGATCTTAGTCGGTGTTTCGCTTCAAAAAAGATTTGAAGTTAAGTTTTGAAGCTAGTATGTGTTGATTCAAGAGCTCGTGCATCAAGATCGGATCAAGTACTCAAAGAGGAGTCTAGCTCATTGGATCAAGGTTTGGACCAAGTCAAGAAGGAGAAGAAGATTTTCAAGAGAATATTTTCACGAAAACTTGTATCATGTTTGTAAGTGTTAAAGATTTTATTTTAGATAAAATATAAAGGATAGATTAGTTGTGGATTGCTCAAGCTCATATACACACACACAAAATTTATATAGTATTTTCATAAGAATAGTTTTTATTTTAGAAATATTGTTTTGATTTTGAGCTTCAAAGTATATATCGTTATGTTTTATGAATAGAGTTCATTAAAATGAGTTTACATGATTTATATAAGTTTTAGATTTCATCCATATACATTGTTGGTTCAAATATTTAGAAAAACCTATTTTGTGATTCTTTATCATATGTTTGAGTTTTATATTTATCAAAACTTATTTTAGAGCTTATTGTAAAAAACATAGATATTTCATATTATATGTGTATTGGATCATATTCATACACACTAAGCTTTAAAAGTATTTAAAATATCTTGTTTTTGTATTTGTATTTGAAGAAGTTTTGAAAAAATCGTTTTTCAAATTGAAGATTGTTTTAGAAAAATACAGATTTTTGTTTAAGATAAAATTTCTATATTACAAAAATGGCTCAAAAAGTTTGTAATATGTGTTGATTTTTGATCACACATATTTGTACTTCAAAGTATCTAAAAACTTATTTTTATAGATTTTATGTGATTTTATTGAAGTTAAAAAGACCAAGTTTTTAATCCCAATATTTTGACCTGGCCTTCTACCGGTCGACCGGGCGGTCGAACGATGTGCACAGAACATGCACAACTCTTTGACTTGAGGGCTGGTCGACCGGGCGGTCGACCGTCCAGAGAGCTTTGCTCTCTTGATCTGGCCCCGGTCAATCAGGCTGTCGACCGGCAGGCCCCAACAGTAAAAAATATGAGCGTTGGCCGGTTGACCGGCCGGTCGACCGACAGGTCATTCTGACCTACAGCTTGAACCCAACGACTAGTTTTGGGAGTCTATATAAGGGGGGTGTTTTGGGCTGTTTTTCATAAGATTTAGAGAGGGTTTCATAGCCAGTTTTTCCTACTCTCTTAGTGTTTTTCTCCACTTATTTTAGGGCTAATAATTCCATATCAAAGAAGAGTTTTCAAAAGTGATTTTCAAAAGAGATTTCTTGAGTTTTTCACCACATCTCTATCTTGTTTTTCTCACATAAACTTGAGCTTTCCATTGCTATATCAATCCTCTAGGGATCTTTATTGTGAGAGTTATTTTTGTGATCAAGAGAAGTGATCACAAGATTACATCCTTGTATTGTGAGGAGTTGTAAAGGTTGTGGCCTCGGTGAAGAGAGTTTTGTGGTGATCAAATGAAGTAATCACCAAGTGTTCCGACGTGTGGTTGGAGGAGTTGTAAGAAGTGCGGCCTCGGCAAGCTAGTGTGCTTGCGTGTGTTGTTCTCGCGGGAACAAGAGAGGGACTAGTGAGTCCAAGAGTTCTAGTGTGAACTCGTTGTAGGTGTTGCGGTACTGAGTAATCTTGCGGTATCGATTCTAGTGAAAATCCTTCATATTGTTGAAGGCGGAGACGTAGAGCAGGAGTGCTCGAACCTCGAAATAATTCTCCCGTATTTGCGATTGCTCTCTCTATCTCTCACTTGTGTTTATATATCTTGCATGCTTATATTGTTTATCTTCTTATATGCTTATATTTTTCAAGATTCATACTCAGTTCCACCAGTTCAAAATAGAAAACCTTCAATCTTGAAAATGAGTATGCGTGAGTCCAAGCAACAATCACAAAATCTGACGGACTCACAATTTCATCACAAATTCTAAAACAACACTTCATCTTTAAGTCCAATCGCAACAAAATGATGAACCAATCAACTATGAGAAGATGCTTGAAGCCGTGACTCAGGCTCAAATCGCTCGTAATCGTGACATAGATATGATGGTCCAAACTCTCCGTTCTCACCGTTTGATCATTTCTGATGTCGCTAACCATTCTGTTAGAGCCAAAGAATCATGTTATTTTGGAAAACAAGATTCCATTTCAGTATAACCATTTGAACTTGCCCAAACTCTAAATTTTGAAAATGACATTGACAGTTTGGCAAGTTATCCTTTTCCTGAAATTGAACTTGAGAATGAATATGATCCTGAACCTCAACTTGGTGATTCAATTCTACTTCTTGATTCAATAATGACTCCGGTGTCTTCACCTGATTTCATATTTTTCCCGAGTCAACATTGGATCTGTGCCAATTCATCATGAAATTGAATCGCCATCTTTTATGATCATCATATTAAACTTGACCAATTTCATACTTTTGAAAGTCCCATTAACAAATTGAAAACTTTTCATTTTTATGAAATTGAACTCAATGAGAATGTGACCTAGGTTCTCAAATTTGTGATCCAGTTCAAATTCTCGAATCAATATTGACTCCTGTTTTGTTTACCCGACTTGAGTAATATTTTAGAGTTAGTTTTGATTCCCACGCCTGTCATTCTTGAACTTGAATCACCAATATTAAGTCACATTCCATTATGGAAAAATGAATGTGGACTTGAGTTTCAACTTCTTGATTTGGACCCACTTCCTGAGCCAATCTCGACTCCTGAACCTTTACTT
>JAVJIF010018319.1:0-96869 GCA_038442645.1 Agave tequilana | reverse complement strand
AACTCTCCCTTTTATTTCATTATTATAACTGTAATTTGTAAACAACTGACCCATATTTGATCCTTTCAAGCTCGAGATACAAGTAACTCACCTGCTGCGTTCCCGAATCCAAGTAGGATTAGCTTGTCACAAAGACATTCCTTCTCTTGAGACAGCTATAGTCTAGACCCGATCACAGTTCCGATTCGAACTGGCGAATCGAATCAGAATCGTGAAACGAAACCGAAATCAAATCGGGCCACCGGTCTCCGTTTTCAAACCGAACCGGAACCGGGCCCGAGCCGGTCCGCTTTCGGTTTTGTTTTTTAAGAATTGATACCGGTGGTTCCTGCTCTTGAACCGTTCTTTTGGACCCTTTAGACCGGCCGCCAGGGGCCTGGCCTGGCCCGCTTGACTCACCTACCTAGGGTCTGACCAGCAGCTAAAAAAAAAAAAAATGAACCAGCTCAGAACGGAGCCGAAAACGGCCATCTCCGTCCGGCTCTGATTCCTTATATGGAGGAACCGGGAGCTGTCAGTTCTGAAATCGAAGTCGGGTCTACTATTGTCTCTATTAATTAATTAACAATGGCCCCCAAACATGTGACTGATGGTCCCCTCTCCTTCGCTTCGCTTCATTTGAAATACAACACCGTATATACTAATACTCCAATACGCTCTCTTCTTCAAATTTCAAACGCAACACCACCAACCCACACATCACACATATATGAGAGAAAGCTAAGTAAACCACAAGCAAAACAAGACAGATAGAGCTAGAGAGAAAGCAACAATGGAGAGCCGAAGCCGCCTGAAACAGTGTCTCATTCGCTTGTTCCGGCCCTCGACTCTCCTCCGAACCTCCTGCAACTCCACCACATCCGGCAGCATCTTCACTTCCTCCGCACACCACCACCAACAACACCAACACCAGCAGCAGCCGCAGCCTCAGCCGATCCACCCCACCACCACCACCACCACCGATATCATCACGGGCACCGCCACTGCCCATGAGCCCGTCTTCATCCCACACGACTCCCTCTTCACCAGCAACAGTAGCGGCAGCAGCAGCAACAAGCTCTACCGCTCTCTCCCCTTCTCTCCCTCCTCTCGTATGCTCTCCCTCCACTGCAGCGGCTGCAGGCCTACCAAATCATCGGAAGCTGATGTTGTTTCCACTGTGAGCAAGGTCAATGAGAAGAAGATGATGATGAAGAAGAAGGAGAGGAGAGTGAGAGAGACAAGAGAATCGTATGAGACCGGCGAAAGAGAGGGAAGGACTTGCCCTCCAGCCTCTCCATCGTCTCCCTCCAAAGAGTACTACTACTTTGATTACTATTTCTCCGATAAGATTGATGAAGAAGACGAAGATAATGACAGAAGCACAAGAAGAAGAAGAAGGATGGGATTAGACCCAAGAATTTGAAGAAAAACAATAAGATCAAGTTTGTATCAAATGCTTATGGGTTCAGTAGCTCTTCTGATGACGACGACTCAGAATTCTTCAGCAGTGACGAAGTCGTTGACAAGAGGATGAGACCGAGACATTCTTTTCGTCTCGAAGCTTCTCTTCCGATTCCTCCGAGTTCTACACAGACGCCCGTCATCACGAAAGAAGAAGAAGATGCAGACAAGAAACAGACTAAGTCTTCACGAAGACCACTGAGGAGAGGCAAAACGAATCATGAACTGTTCCGGCCTGTAGTCTCAGTGTCCATGAACGAAGATCATGAAGAAGAAGACATGACCGGCATTCCGGTGATGAAGAGATCAACGGATCCCTACGTCGATTTTCGAGACTCGATGGCGGAGATGATTGTTGAGAGGCAGATATTTGGGGCCGAAGGTCTTGAGAGACTTCTTCATTCTTACCTATCTCTCAACTCTCCTCATCATCATGCAGTCATACTTCGGGCGTTTGCAGACATATCCGAAGTTCTATTTGGTCACTAGTTACGCATTGAGTGATTGTTCCTGTTATTAGGAATTGGGTTCTGTGATCAACTTTAGAGATGCATGTGAGTGTGAGTTCTCTGTCCTTGGAGATCTCTAGTTTGTAAATTTGCTGTGTTTTATGTATGTTTTGTTATGCTAATCTCAGCTTTATTATCCTCTTTAATATCCTTCACATTCTTCTTCTTTTCCCTCTCTTACATGTGATTTAAATTTGACAAGATACCAATATTTCTGCTTTATGCATAATAAACTGTCCCCTTGACAAATAACAATAAAGAAGTTGGTGTGTTTTGCAATTTTGTTTGAACTTTGAGAAGCAAATTAAGCAAGCACAAGGAATATGAGACATTTTTTTTAGTGGTGTGTTTATTGCGTTCCAGTGGAGAGATGTGTACCTTAGGTTTGTTCCTTTCTGCTTACAGAAATGCACCCCAGCTGAAAGACAACAACAGCTTACCTTTTCTTGTCTGTTGCTAAAATCAAAGTCTAGATTCTGTCCACTGTGCTTAACCTGTAGCATGCATACTGCGCTTATTCAGGATTAATTAAGCAGTAATTATCTTTTCTTCTTAATTTTGAGTTAATGTGGCTTTGATCACTGTAACAAAAATGTACAGTAATGACTAATTTTAAGGCGGTAATTATCATAAGGGTTAATTGCATACACACCCCCTAGCACTAATAATCTCTTGATTTTTTTTTATATCAAATAGACCCTTTGGCTTCTAATATTATGAGACAGACCCCTGGATCATTTTTTTTTAAGAGCCTGGGGTCTGCTAATAAAAAAGTTGAGGGGTTATTAGTGTTCAAGTGTGTATAGTACAGAGGGTGTATATGCAATTAACTCTTATCATAATTATTGTTGGATGTGTTTGAGTTGGAGGGAAAACTTGAGTTTCCCGCTTATTTGACTTTGTTTTTAGTCCCATATTGGATAGAAGATGGGTGGTTGGTAGTATATATACCAACTCCTCCATGCCTATTGTTATGAGTGTTGGGCCATGGGCCACATCCTCACACGCGCGCACACGCGCTGAATTGACCCAGGCCGGGTGCGAGTGGCGCGCGCTCACGACCTGCGGACATGAATGCAGTTCGATTCACCTGCTACATTTTTGTTAGTTTTTTATTATTTATGTTTATTTAAATTCTGTTGAGATTTTTCGGGTAGAGTTGGACATGTTCAAGAGAATCGGATCTGCACGTTGCAACCACTCGCGCATGATCACAGATTCTTTCGGGCTGTTACAAACTAAAAGATCTGCAGAGGGTTATAAATACCTTATCTCTGCATGTATCTTTTATAAGAAATAGAAATCGATCTACCCTCTCTCCCCCACAAATTTCTTACATTCTGCTGAAAAAAAAAACTGTGTTCTTGCGATCGGGTTTTGGTGTTTTCTCAAAGCTGATTATCCACTTACGGGCAACAAATCTCCGTCTGAGCAGAGGCCTGACTCATCGTCCTGAGTTGGGTGCTGGTGTATTACCGGGGGAGCTTTTACCGCTAGAAGAGGAGGTCATTTCAAGGTCCGGACGAGAGACCGGCCATCTTTCTTCTAGGGCAGTGCGTCTGCACGACTACGTCCCCCAGACCAGCCTTTTCTTTTCTTTTAATTTTATTTTTTTAGTTGCATGCTTAAGACAAGTAGTTTATTAGTTTTAAGATCTATATTTGTTGTATGTTTTAATCCAGTTAAATTTCCTACAGTCTAGAAGAAAGATTTTGATAATTCATGCAATTAAATTTAGAGAATTATATTATGCAATATAATTACCTGTCTGTTTCATGCAATTGATAATTTTCATGCAAGTAAAGATAATTATTTAAAATAATTATTTTATTAAAACAAATCTTAAAAGGAAAATTTTGCATTCTTACAGTTTATATTTTACAAGTTCTTACCAATTTATTTAAAAGATCGTGTTTCAAATTTTCATTTATCCTGGAAAGATTTGCATTAAATTTTTCATTACAAAAAATTGTTGTAATAAATTTTCTAAACTATTTAGATCTTATCATAACATATTGTTATAAGTTATCATGTTGTAAGATTTTTAAAAATCTGATATGATTTTAATCTCTTTTAATTACCTGCAAAGTAAAATCTATTTGTTTTAATTATTACAAGGTCAAATCTTTCAATATAAGATCCTAGAAAATCTGAATAATTTTATTCATTTCAAATTTATATTTAGTAATTATTACAAGGCCAAATTCTTTCCATTACAAACTTTATTCATTTGATTTCATTACGACATCTTATTAATTTTTTGTTACAAAAGAAAATCTTTTACAATATAAATTAAATTATTTAAATCTTATCTTATTTAAATATATATATATAATATATTATAAACACTTATTACAAGATTTTTCATGCATGCATCAATTAATTAACTGCTTCTTGCAATAAAATTTGGCTAATTAAAATTGTTTAATTTGTGATATTTGCTATAAGGATTATTCATTTTGCAAGTCAATTATTAATTAATTCTTGTTGGTCTATTTCTAAAATTTAATTGGAATAACCTTTTAGAAATTATTGTTGTTATAATTTCGAATTAGGAAAATTAAAAGGACAAGTCTATATCTTGTTATAACTTACTTGAATTATTTGGCACATAATTAAAAAAAGACTATACATTATTTTATTCTGCAAACCCTAACCTAAAAGCTACCAATATAAACTAAATTCTGACATTATCAAAATAATTTTGAAATACAGAATTCAGGTAGCACAACCCGTCACTATGGCCAGCCCTGATCATTCTAAGGGTGTCAAACCGGAGAAATTCTCCGGCACATACTTTAAGAGATGGGCAAACCAGATGAAATACTGGTTAACCACTTTAGGTCTCATATCAGGCATAGATGACACCATTCCTGTAACTTCTCCTAAAACTTCATCTGTTGGATCTTCTCCTGTTGAAACTCCTCCTACAACTCCTTCCTCCTACATCTATTTGAAACCTGAGGAAATTGACTATCATTATCTCCATAGGATTCTTAGTGCACTCTCTGATAGTCTATATGACATTTATTATGAATATAAGAGTGCTAAAAAACTATGGATAGCTCTCGAGGATGAATATGGCCTCGACGATGCTGGAATCGAAAGATTCACCTCCTCCTTCTTCAATAAATTCATGATCACTGATAGTAAACCTATCAATGATTAACTTCATGATTTCAAGACTATATCCGACACCTTCAATCGAAAGGAAATCAATTCTTCGACGATTACAGGTGTCTTGTCTTATTGACAAACTCCCTCCTTCCTGGTCAACCTTTGCTGGAGACCTCTGTCACAAGCAAGGTGATTTAACCTTATTCAAGCCCTAAAAGCGATTCACATAGAAGATCGGTATAGGCAAAACTCTAAAAACCAAGTCAGAATGAAAGCTAAAGTGAACTTGGTGGAGATAAGCCTAAGCAGAAATTTATGATCCCAAGGAAAGAAGTTTTAAAAACCTAATCATTTTCATTCTTCTCCCCATGCAAATTCCTCTTCTTTCAAACCTTCTCAATCTTTCTCCTTCAAACCCAAAACCTTTGACCAGAAGACTGATGGAAGATTCTGCTACGTCTGCGGAGAACGAATCACATGGCGCCTCAATGTTTCAACCGGAAGAAAGAACCTGTCAAAGGTCAACCAAGAGGAAATGGAGGAAATGGCGGACACAAGGTCAACATGATAGAACTGAACTCCAACTCCTTTAGGTTAGATCTTCTCTTCCTATTGTCAACTCTACCACCTTCTCCTCGGACTGGTGGTTAGACTCAGGGCCAATATCCACATCTAAACTGATTGCTCCTGGTTTAAATCTTATCTGAAACAATGTGGAGGAAGCGTGAGCCTGACAGATGACTCCACTAGAGAGATAAAGGGAACTTGACGTATTGATCTCAGAATGACCTCAGGGAAAATTTTGACTCTTCAGGCGTCCTACATGTACCCACACTTCGGAGAAATCTGATCAGCGAGTCTTCACTTCTTAGAGCTGGCTATAGGATTGTCAAGGAATCTAACAAATTTGTAATCTCCAAGTCTAATATTTTCTTTGGAAAGGCTTTGTTTGTGATGGCCTTTTTTGTTTCAATGTAATAAATTCTTCTGATAATAAAAATTTCTTTTCCTGTTGCTTTGAACATTAAGTCTTGTGATATCTGGAATGGAAGACTGGAACATATCAACTTCAATTCTATCAGAAAATGATTAACTTGAATCTCATTTCCAAATCTTCTTTTAACACATCTTCAAGATGTGAAATCTATGTTCAAGGTAAGAATACTCGAAATCATTTCCTTCTATCACAAGGACATCTGAACCCCTAAAACTTATTCATAGTAATGCGTGTGACTCGAACAGAGTTCTCACTCGAGGTGGTAGAAGATATTTTGTGACATTCATTGATGACTACTCTAAATTCTGTCACACCTATCTTCTCAAATTTAAGGATGAAGTCCTCGATTGGTTTGAGATGTATAAAACTGAAGCTGAGAACCAACGGGAAAAGATGATTAAAATTCTAAGATTTGATTGTGGGGGGGGGGGAGTATACCTCAAATGATATGACAGAATTCTGCTAAGAACACGATATTATTCATAAGGTAACTGCTCCCTACACACCTCAATCCAACAGTGTAGCTGAAAGAAAGAACAGAACATTGATAGACATGGTGAATTGCATGTTACCCAGCTCAGGTGCACCTGAAAACCTTTGGGGTAAAGCTCTTCTTTTTGCCTGTTTTATACTCAATATGGTTCCCCAAAGAGACTCCGACATTACTCCATATGAACGTTAGGAAGGGAGAACTCCTAACATTCAATTCTTCAAAGTTTGGGGTTTCCTGGCTAAGGTTTCAATACTGGAACCAAAGAAAAGGAAATCGGCTTCAAGACTGTTGATGCTATCTTCATCGGGTATGCACTAGATAGCAATATTAACCGATTTAACTCTGAGATCAGTGAAATATCGAACATCACCATTATTGAAGTTAGGGATTCTGTTTACTTTGAAAATATCTTTCCTTTTAAGTCTAGAATCTCTAGTGATCCTTCTTGTACTCCTTCTACCTCTGATATCCCTTCTTCTAGTTCTGCTCCTGTAACAGATTTTGAACCTAGAAGGAGCAATAGAATAAGAACTCTTACATCTTTCTGTGAAGATTTCTTTACCTATCTTGTGAAAGGTGATCCTAGCTCTTTCAAGGAGGCAATGGACTCTTCCGAGTCTCCTTTCTAGGAAGAAGCCATTGACAGTGAGATCAAGTCCATAATGGAGAATAATACTTGAATTCTTACTGATCTTCCTTCAGGATGCAAACCTGTAGGTTGTAAATGGATCTTCAAGTAGAAACTTCGACCCGATGGAACTGTCGATAAATATAAAGCCAGATTAGTTGCCAAGGGTTTCACCCACAAAAGGGTATTGACTTCTTTGACACCTATTCTCCTGTAGCCAGGATTTTCTTTATCAGAATCCTTCTAGCACTTGCATCAATTCATAACATGTTCATTCACCAAATGGATGTCAAGACTGCTTTCTTGAATGGCGATCTTGAAGAAGAGATCTTTATGGACCACCCAGAAGGATTCATTGCCAAGGGACAAGAAAACAAAGTGTGCAAACTTGTGAAATCATTGTATAGACTTAAACAAGCACCCAAACAATGACATCAAAAGTTTAACAAAGTTATTACATAATTTAGATTCACTGTCCATGAACTTGACAAGTGCATATATTCTAAGAACTTTGGCAATGAGTATATTATCCTCTGTCTATATGTAGATGATATTCTTATCCTTGGAACTTCTCTTGATGCAATCAAAAGAGTAAAGAATTATCTTTTCCAAAACTTTAATATGAAGGATCTAGGTCCTGCTGATATGATATTGGGAATGAAAATATCCAAACCACTAATGGAATTTCTTTGAGTCTAGCTCATAGCATTGAAAGAATGCTTTATAAGTTTGATTTCTATAACTCTAAACCTATTTCTATACCCTATGATTCTTCAATTGCTTTGAAGAAGATTATGGGCGAGCCTGTATCTCAACTGAGATGCTCTCAATTAATAGGTTCACTACTCTACATTTCCAACAGGATTAAACCTGACATCTCTTATGCGGTAGGTAGATTGAGTAGATATACTAGTAACCTTAGTAGAGAACACTGAACTGCACTAGAAAGAGTTTTCAGATTTCTTAGAGGCACAATTGGTTATTGTCTGACTTAAACTGGATATCCTGATGTTATGGAAGGTTATAGTGATGCCAACTGGGTCAATGATTCCAACAGTGTTAAGTCTACTATCGGATATGTATTCATGTTCGGTGGTGCTGCTGTGTCCTAGAAATCTTGCAAACAAACAGTGATTGCCAGGAGCACCATGGAGTCCAAACTCATTGCTCTGGACACAACTTGCTCTGAAGCTGAATGGTTAAAAGATCTTTTATCTGAATTCTCTATCGTGCCTAGACTCATACTTCCAATCTCACTTCATACTGATTCAAGATCCATCATTGAGATTCTAAAGCAAGATAATGCCATAAGAAGATGAACAGACATATTCAAATCAGACTTAAGTCTGTTCAGCGCGTAATGGGCAAAGTTGTGCTTCTGAACTTTATAAAGTCTGAGAAGAATATTGTTGACCTGTTGACTAAGGGTCTTTCTAGGAGTGTGGTCCTAAAATCATCGAGGGAGATGGGGTTAAGCCCATAGTAGAGTTCACCGACAGCGAGAACCGAACCTACTTGATTGGGAGTTGATTCCATGAAAGAGGTTCAATGTGGTAGGAACAAGCTGGACTGGTGATACTCGTGTGGAGCATCGACCTGGATATGTTTATATTCTGTGTGTAGTATTGTAACTACTACCCCTTCTCTATGGTGACGATGCTCTTATGATACAACTAGGTAAGGATGAGTTTGACTCTTAATAAGTCCAACACATGTAGTGTGAAGGGTATACTATCCAGCTGTAGTACCCTTGGAGGACTTACCTACGTGAGAGGAACCGTGATGGCCGCGGTGGGGGACAGGACTGACCCTAGAAACTCTCATGAGTCAGTTATTGTGAGCATGTCCTTTAACGCTCAACCCGCTCGCTCAATAGATGAAGACTTACTGTGTGTGTATTCTATCAATATCTAGTAAAGAGGCTAGTTCCAAGTGTAGTCTACTATATCTTTCAGATAACGATGATTCACTAAGGGAGGTTACATGCGTAGTCCACCTGTCCCGAATTCACAGTATGATGTTACCCGATTTCACTCATGTTTTATGATCTGATGATTTGATTTGTTTTATCTTCTCTGAAACTCAAGTTTTTGGGGGGGGGGACTGTTGGATGTGTTTGAGTTGGAGGGAAAACTTGAGTTTCCCTCTTATTTGACTTTGGTTTTAGTCCCATATTGGATAGGAGATGGGAGGTTGAGTAATATATATACCGACTCCTCTAATGCCTATTGTTATGAGTGTTGGGCCATGAGTCACATCCTCACACGAGCGCACACGCGCCGAACGACCTGGGCCGGGCCGGGTGCGGGTGGCGCGCGCCCACGACCTGCGGACACGAATGCAGTTCGATTTAGGGACTTGTTGGACCTGCTACATTTTTGTTGGTTTTTTATTTTTTATTTTTATTTAAAATTCTACTGAGATTTTCGCATAGAGTTGGACCCGTTCAAGAGAATCGGATCTGCACGTTGCAACACTCGCGCATGATCACAGATTCTCTCGGGCTGTTACAAATTGAAAGATCTGCAAAGCGTTATAAATACCCTATCTCTGCACGTATCTTTTACAAGAAACAGAAATCGATCTACGCTCTCTCCCACAAATTTCTTACATTCTGCTGAAAAAAACTGTGTTCTTGCGATCAGGTTTTGGTGTTTTCTCAAAGCTGATTATCCACTTACGGGTAATGAATGTCCGTCTGAGCAGAGGCCTGACTCATCGTCCTGAGTTGGGTGCTAGTGTATTACCGGGGGAGTTTTTACCGCTAGAAGAGGAGTTCATTTTCAAGATTCGGACGAGAGACCGGCCATCTTTCTTTTAGGGCAGTGCGTCTGCACGACTACGTCATCCCAGACTAGCCTTTTCTTTTCTTTTAATTTTATTTTTTTAGTTACATGCTTAAGACAAGTAATTAATTAGTTTTAAATATCTATATTTGTTGCATGTTTTAATCCAGCTAAATTTCCTACAATTATCACAATAGACACGTAGACCTGATCATGGTACGATTCGAACAGCCGAATTGAACCGAACCGTGAACAAGTTGGATGGAACCAGAACCGGCCGCCGCTGCCGGTTCCGCAGTTCCGAACAGAACCAGAACCAGCCGTGGCGGCGACCGGTTCCAGTTTGTGAAACTCAAAATCGGGAACCACCGATTCCGGTTCTGAACTGGCGGTTCCCGGTTCAACATCGGTATTTCTTTCTTTCTTTTTTTAGGCTGCCCGACTCGTCCTTGGCTCTTTGGGCTTTGGAGGCCTTCTCTCATTCTTTTTTTTTTAAAACTTCTGGATCGACCCGTGGCCTGTCTGGGCTCGCAGTTGCGGGTCGCCCTACATTTTTCTTTCTTTCTTTTTTTAAAATGAGGCTAGCTACGCTACAGCGCCATGTGGGCCCCACGGCTGGCGTGGCGCCTTTCCAACGGTCCAATTTGGACCGTTGGATGCCAAAATTCGGAAATTTGAACGATGGTGCGTTAAACATTGGAGATTATTAATTTTTTTTTAAAATTTAATTTTAAATAGTATTTGTAATCTATAAATGCACTCAAATTCTCTCATTCTCCTTGATACCAAATTCTATCATTCTCCTCGACAATTTTTTATAGTTTTCTAATCATTTCATTTGAGTTTGGCAAAGATTTTCAAGATAAATTTACAATACTGCAATAGTGGAAGGAGCATTTAACATAATTTTCAATCATGAAAATTATTGCTAAATAAATTTTAGCAACGTCGGTGTCAACAGTAGCTGTGAAACAATCATTCAGTACGAGGGGAGTATTTTGGATCATACTCGTTTGAGTATATCCCCCGAATCAGTGGAAGCTCAAGCATATCTTGATGATAGAATAAAAGGAGTGTTAAGATAACATGAAATCGTGCTGCGGGAACAAAGTGAAAATTTTATGAAAATGATGACTACTGGAACAGAAGGAAGCGATTGAAGTAATGTACGGAGATTGAGGTAAGAGAACTACGTGAACTTTGATTCTTCTAAACCCCAAGAGGATACATAGGCAACTTAATTACCGTAAGGATTAAGTTCAAGCCTTTTTTTAAATTATTTTGTTAAATTTTCTTAGATATTAAAATTAGTAATAATTGAAAAAAATTATGTTGAAAATAATCATTTAATTATCTAATCATTCTGTTTTTCAAACTATTTTGAAGATAAGTTGGAATTGCCAAATCAAATTTAAGAAAAATCGGATTTAACCAGTTCCGGAACCGGAACCGGATCCGCCCGCTACTCCGAAGGAACCGAAAACTGCCGGTTCCGGAACCGGGTTCACCTCTATAGACACGTATAGCTGAGGTCATCTAATTGTGCTAACGGGTAAAAGTGGAATTATAAATTCGCCTATTGCGACACTATGGAATAATTGTCATAATATCACGAATATTTAATGTGACCCCAACCAAATTGAGAGGCATTTGGCTGCCTCTACTTGACAATTTTTGTTGTATTGGATCAATCCTAAATTAGCTCAATTTAGTCGAGACTATATGGCTACCAACACACTCTGTAAATCATAAGCTCATGTTGGAATTGGAATCCTTACAGGATTTGAGCAATCTTTGAAAGAATAGAGAAGTATATTTTTAGTATGAACTCTTTGGCTACTTTTAAAGCTTCAGCCAACGAGACAGGTGGTAGTTGAGAATTTTATAACTATAAGAAGTTGGATATATTAAAAGTGTTGGGACTAATCACTCTTGTATGCCACTCATCTTTTGAATTGTGGCCAACTCGTTCTTACATGCATCATTCAGTAAAATGTAAGTCACTGATAAGCGTGGGTATCAAACTATCAAAAAGTCTGAACCACATTGGGCCACACTAAGTGCTCTCCAGGTTCGTGTTTAATGCAAACAAAACATGTATAGCTCTGGGTCTGTGGAGTTGCTTTCCTGTTTTAGGTCCCCACATATGCCTTGCAGCAGCAACAACTGCAACAAAAAGTAGATTTGTAAATTGTGAAGAAGGCAGTGAAAGTTCAGATTAGGGATGGCTAACGGGACGAATCGGATTGATTCGTCCCGTTAGCTAACGAATCCGTTACGAGACGGGTTAAACCCGTCTCGTAGCTAACGAATCCGTTACGAGACGGGTTGAACCCGTCTCGTAACGAATCCAATGAGACGAATCAATTAATCGGGTAACGAATCGGGTCTCTGACCCGATTTGTTACCCGGATTCGCCTCGGATTTTATTATTATTTTATTTTTAAAAATTTCAATTTATCACAATTGGGAATATTTTGAGCTGTTGAGGGCTAAAAAAATTAAAAAAATAAAATAGGGGTCTAAAACTAATTTTCCCGTCTCACAAATATAATAATATAGGACTTTAAAAAAAGAAAAATAAAGAGGAGGGGTCGGGGAAAATTTTTCCCGACCCGATTCGTCCCGTTTACACGGGACGGGTCAACCCGTTTTGACCCGCCCCTAAACGAGGCGGGTGCGGGTTGACCCGTAACCGCCCTGTGTGACTCAAACGGGTCGCACAGGGCGGGGCGGGGCGGATCGACGCGGGTCGACCCGCCCTATTGGCCATCCCCAGTTCAGATGCAATGCAAGGGGCAACAACAAAGACAGCAACAAGAGCATGCAAGAGGGTGGTATTGGCCAGGATGAAGGACAGGCTGCAGATAAGTTAAAATGGTGAAGGCCCATTAAACAGTCACAAGTTGCACTGCTTTGCATTGTATTGAACCCTAGTCATCCATGGCCAATCTTTATTGGCTGCTCTGGCTGCAAGAACAGTAACTTTTCTTTGGAAATTGAGGAGGCATTAAAAGCTGCAGGAGCTCAAGGAGGGAGAGAGGGAGAGACAAACACAGAGCAGAGAAGCACAATGAATGAGGTTGGCAAAAGTGCTACAATGTCATCAGGGCACCATAATGGTGGTAGCCTTGTATAAAGAGAATTCTGTTTTTTCTTGCAGCAGAGGTATCAGAAGCATTTCTGCTCTGCTGCTTCTGGTGTTTGATTCAGGGGTGGATGGCAGGAGAGACAGAGAGAGAGGACATGTTAACTGAGGAAGGGCTGCATTGTTTGGTGATACGTCAAATCAAGCTGGTACTGTAACCTCTCTCCTTTAATGTATTGTTCTGTTTTTTTCTGTTAGATATCTATACGATTATGCCTTCCTCATTAACACCTGGCAGTTGCATTAGGGGCTTTGTAGGCTGTGCCAGAGCCAACCTCTTTGATTGGTGAAACCAATGCTCCTCTCGTTGTTTCTGTTGATATATGTGGTGTGGTACACTACACTATTATGTAGCAAAAGGATAATGCAACACAAATGGGCATCCATAAATTATCTTGGTATCTTCTTTGACAGTTTTGCTATGCTTATCCTATTTTAATCGTTGGGCTTGGAAATACAATCCCCCCAATCGTTTAAAGCCTCGTCCTCCCCTTCCCAAAAAGGCCAACGGCAGAGGAGCTTTTGGGGTCCAAGAGGTTGCCGTATATATTAACTTGTGTCAAGCACCATGATTTATCAACACTAGTTCTTCCTGGCCTTTTAGCTCGTTCGGGGCTAATTCAGAAGTCTTTGGTACTTGCATGATGTAGGGAGAGAGAAGATAGAGGAGAAAACAAAGACAATGGATAGGAGATAGAGGAGATAAAAAGAAATTGGAAGAGTTTTTAAAACTCTTCTGAAAAATAGCGCAGAAATCGGAAGCCAAAAGGAGCGAGAACGGCGCTTGCAGCAGGCCAGGACAGAGCCCGGTCGACCGCCGGTCGACCGGTGTGCACGACGTGCACTGGCATGGCCCGGTCGACCGTGGCAAGTAAGCGGACGATTGACGCGATCGACCGACTGAAAGGCATAACTATCGGTTGGTCCCGGTCGACTGACAGGCGTATCTGGGCCTGGATCTGTTTCTCCTTTCAGGGTTCGGACTTCGTTTCTGAATTGGAGTCGAATCCAATTGGGGTTTCCTAAATCCCTACGACTCTCTGGCTATAAATATAGGTTAGAGCCCTCATGAGTTGTATCCCTCTTTGTATCCCACTGCAAATCCTCTTGGAAATTTCTTGAAGCAAGGAACAAGTTGTAACTGATTATCGAATCAATAAAATCTCTCTCTCCCTTGCCTCGAGGACGTAGGCAAATTGTCGAAACTCGTTAAACACTGTGTTGGCTTGCTTTCTCTTTTGTTTCTCTATTATTGAGCGTGTGGTTACTTCTCCGGCACGTTCATCTCCGTTGCTTGGGTTCCTCAAGTTGGTTGTTTTCTAGATAGAAGGTGCTAGGCGCAAGAAGTTCTATCGCTAGAGTCGCAACAAGTGATATCAGAGCATCCCAGGTTCATCGTGGGATCGTGTGTCGATTCCTAGAGCATTGGTTGTCGTTTGGCGGAGATCGTGTGTCGATCTCAGAGCAGCATTTGGAATGTTTGTGGGATCGTGTATCAATCTCAAAACAATATTTGGATTGCTCGAGGAATCAAATTCGGAGGAGTAGATCGCTTCCGAAACTCTTCGAGGGTTTCGCTTTGAGGTAAAAATCCTATCTTTATCTAGTTTTTTTGATCTAACTCCGTTTGTTTTCTGTATTGTTTGAGGAATCAGTTAAGAAGATGGCTGGAGATAGTACATCTACGGTGAAATCCGTGAATCCACATCCATTGAGGATTGATGTGGTGAAGTTCAACGACAAGAACAACTTCGATTGTGGAGATGTGAGGTGATGGATGCATTGACGGCATCAAATCTCGAAGACACTCTACGGTTGGAGAAAAAACGTGATTCTACTACTGAAGAATATTGAAACAAGATGAACCAAACGGCGTGTGGCTTGATCAGGTCGACACAAGACATCAAGTATCATGTGTTACGTAAAACATCTACAAGGCAGGTATGCGAGATCCTAAAGAAAAAGTATCTGACGAAAAGTATCGAATTGCGGTTGCAGTTGAAGAGAAGGCTTTATCGTTTCCAAATGACGAGAGGATGCTCCATTGACGAATACATGAATAGCTACAAAAAACTTCTTACAGACCTAATTAATATGGATGTGAAGATCGATGAAGAAGATAAAGCGGTAATTCTATTGAATTCTCTTCCTCAAAAGAGTATGAGACCTTTACTCTTATCCTGATCAATGGAAGACAGTCACTTAACTACAATGAGGTGTCTGCTGTTCTTGTGAATTATGAAGTAAAGAGGCTGGACAAACTGTCTTCTTCTGAGAGCACAACAGCAGAGGCATTGGCTGTAAGAGGCAGGAGTTTCAATCAGAAGGGTAGAGGTGATCATGGGAGATCAAAGTCCAGATCAGAATTTAGAGATCTGAAGAAGAACTAGTGCGGCTTATGCAAGGAGCTAAGGCACTGGAAGGTTGATTGTCCGAAGGCCAAAGGTAAGAAGGAGTCGAACACTGAGGAAAATCTCGCACAGGTGGTCAGTACTCAAGCCAATACTTCTCAGGCGGATGGATCGGACTCAGACTCATCGATATTCTCTTTCTCTGTTACTACTCCTACTGTTGGTTACTCAGGTAATTCTGAGTGGATCTTAGATACATGAGCTACCTATCATGTATGCCCGAACAGGGACTGATTTTCTAACTTTAAGAAGTTAGATGGATGTTTCACTGTCATGGGTGATGATCATCCATGTAATGTGAAAGAGATAGGTACAGTCAGTGTCAAGATATTTGATGGGATAATCGAGAATTGAAGGAAGTGAGGTATGTACCTCAAATCAAAGAAATCTTATCTCAGTTGGTGCTTTGAAAATGTTGGGTCATGTGGTATCTATACGAGATAGGGTTCTCAAGATGACCAAAGGCTCAATGGTGGTTATGAAAGGCGTCCGCCGGAATAATCTCTACTACTTGAAGGGTAGTAAAATTACAGGGGTGGAGAATTCTATCTCTTCAGATGATGTTTGTACACAGGTCTGACAGATGAGGCTCGAACACGAAAGAGAAAAGTCTTTGCAAGCTCCAGCAAAGAAGGGATCATTGGAAGGTGCATCTACCTGCAACTTGAATCGAGTGAACACGGCGTTCTGGACAAGAAGAAAGTGAAATCAGTACCACTACTCACCAATCAGA
The DNA here is from genome assembly GCA_038442645.1 of Agave tequilana. Lineage (NCBI taxonomy): Eukaryota > Viridiplantae > Streptophyta > Magnoliopsida > Asparagales > Asparagaceae > Agave > Agave tequilana. The sequence goes on along the minus strand of JAVJIF010018319.1, from coordinate 80,604 downwards.
AGGTCTTCTTGATTGTATTCATGTAAGTAATTGGGGACCTGCTAAGACTGCATCGCTTGGAGGTCATAGGTACTTTGTCTCTTTTATTGATAATTTGTCTACGCATTATTAGATATATCCCATGAGGCAAAGGTTTGAAGCCCTAGGTATATTGGTGAAGTGGATGATATGATGGAGAAACAGACTGGTAGGAAGATCAAGGAGCTACAAATTGGTAATATTGAAAGATACAAGAACCAATTCTTATAATTTGGCCAGAACACTGGTATTGGTACTTGATTGAGATAAAACCTGCACACAAAAATACGGAATTTTAGAACTTAAGAATAAAGAGTGCAAAGTGCTCAATACTACCGCGATAGTAAGTGGCTATGCAAGTCGTGATCCACAAGGAGAGACTAGCGATGGAAGCTTTTTTTAGCAAGCTCTCTTTTAGGTTACAAAGAATGATTAAAGATCTTCTTTTAGTTCTTAAAAGAAAAGAAAAATAAGTTAAAGTTAAGTTAAAAAGAAAGTGATAGATTGAGAAGGTGGAGAAAATAGAAATGGATATGTATAAAGAAATTGAAAAAGAGTGATAAAAAGTGGTAGATTGTGTTGGTGATCTAAACTAAAGAATTAAAAGAAAAAACTAAAACCTAAAAAACTTACTTACCTCTTCGGCGCCTGCTTACCCTTTGACTCGTATCGATGATGTACCTTTATTTGAAGGCGAGCGAAGTATGACAAATAGAATCTTCCCCATTCCCGATTTACATTATGAAATGAAGGGGCAAGCTATACTACCATAGAAATGGATATCCATCACCATAAACCATTAACGACACTTGCAATGGCAAGGCAACTTCGAGGCTATCGGTTCATTTGGATCCACAAACACAGAAGAGGGAAGCAAACGAAAATAAGAATAGAAAAGAAAAGGAAACTTCGATTTGATTCAAATAACAATGAAAGAAAAGATCACTTACGCTGGTGTCACCCTCAGTACAAGATTATTCTCAATCCTCCATGAAAGTCTCCTCTCCTCTCAGTTACATAAAGAAAATAAAAATTACATAAATAAAACTAAAAACCTATGTTACAAACTACAGTATAGCCTAAATTCTACTCTCTGCATGGTCGTTCCCTGTACGCTCTGAAAATCCAGTATTTATAGGCAAAACCCAACGTGGGAGGGCGTACGAAGATAAGGGGAGCAAACGCTCCCCAACTGATGCAGCTAAGCCGCGAAAATGCGGCTTTCGCCGCCTTTCTGTGGCCATGGTGTGACCACGTGGCCACACATGGTTGGTGGTGATCCCTCGTTTGGTGATTCCCCTTTATCTCCTGCTAGTTTTCCCGTTTCAGTTCCAGGATTTGACGAAACGACCTTTAATCTTTGGCTTTAACCACTTGATTTGGGAAGATTCATTTTAACCGATTTTTAACCTCTCTGATTTGCCATGATCTACCCTGATTTTCTGATTTCGAATTAATTCTGAATTAAATCAGAATTTGATGGGCTTTTGGGCCCGTTTCTCTTTCCTTTCTTTTAGCAATGGGCCTGCATATATACTAGACAAAAATTAAGATAAAAAGCAGAGTTTATTATATAATAAGTATAAGAATATGATAATAATTATGCAATATCAGCGACCGATCAGGACTCACTTCATAGATGGAATACATAGGCTGGCTAAGGAGTTAAACTTTCTTACTGGAGAAGGCTTGGTGGTTGTTGTCTAATGCATGATTAGACAAATCGTTTTGGGCTGAAGTGATTGTGTATGCTAGCCATCTCATAAATGGATTGTCATCGACTCGATAGGAGGTAAAACTCTACTGGAAGTTTAGTCTGAGAAAGCTGCTCAAGATCATGGTTTGTTGCGGGAATTTGGAAGTCCGGCCTACTTTAGTGCCAAAGATGATAAGGTGATTCCGTGAGCAAAAAAGTTTGTGTTTTTGGTATCAAAAGAAATATGAAAGGTTAAAGGTTGTGGAACCCCGAAAACAAGAAGATCGTGTTGAGTCAGCATGTCACATTTGATGAGATTTTAGTGTAGAAGTCTACCGTCTCTCAGCATGTGGAAAGCACGAAGACCTGTTGAAGTCTATAAGATTGAAAGATTTTGATGATGAATAACAAAGTGATATAGATGCATTTGAAGCTCTATCTCAAGCATTTATACAGAGTTCTGATTGCTCAACCTCAGATGAAGACTTTGAGTATTTATGTGTATTTTTAGAATTATTGTTAAAAGCCTTGAATACGCACACGATACTTATATAGTCGACTTGACCCAACCTATAGTCGACTAACCTTTCCCTTAGTCGACTTGACAATTTTCCCAGTCGACTAAGTCCTTCCACAAAAATATCCCAACTCTCTGTTTATTGTCTGTCATCAGAATTAGTCGACTTCCCCTAAAGTATAGTCGACTAACCTTGTTCTTATAGTCGACTAAAAACAGTTTCCAGAAACTTGTTATCCGTATCATTCTAAGTATAGTCGACTTGTCTCCTATATTAGTCGACTAACTTTGGAAAATTTTGTTCTTTTAGTCGACTAACCTCCATAACCTAGTCGACTAATAGCAGTTTCTGACTGTTGTACAGTTAGTGATTTCTGGTGTTTTATCCAACGTTTTAAATTTCAAATTTGAATTGATAACTTCCCTAACTGACTATAGATTTTAGCTATAAATATGGATGTTGTCCTAGGATCAATTCACCAATTCAAACTCAAGTTTTCTGCCCAAAAACTCTGTTCAAAATTCTATTTTTCTGAAAACCTGTTTCCACTTTCTGTTTCTTCACTAATTCCTACTCTATTGTGAAGATTTCTGAAAGTCCACCTATAAGAGACCTTGTCCACAATCACATATAGATTCAAGGCTTATAGGATCAATTGTAATTATTCAAAGAGGAGCATTGTACAAGGGCGTCTTCTTGGTGTAGAAGAGAAGTTGTACAAGGTGTTTGTCTTCTTGGTTGTAAGAGGAGTTGTACACATTTGGCAAAGGGTGTTTTGTCAAGTTGTGTACAAGGTATTATTTTGGGTGTATCCAAATCAGGAAAGGAAAATCTCAAGCGGATTGCTTGGGGACTGGACGTAGGTCACAAGGACCGAACTAGGATAAATCTCTTGTCTTTGCATTTGCATTTTCTGAGTTTTATCTTGTGAATTTTTATTTCTTGCAAGTAGTTTTATCTAAAAATTTATAAACACTATTCACCCCCCCTCTAGTGTTTGTGTTGCTTGAATATAGATCCTACACTTGGTATCAGAGTAAGGATGGCAACGGAGTTCCCTTCATCATAATTCAAAGAAGGACATTCTACACAACGTCCACCGCTATTTTATGGATCCAACTACAATTATTGGAAGTGCAGATTGAAGATCTACTTACAATCGCTCAACTACGAATTATGGAACATAGTAGAAGCACCATACACCAAGCTAACAACAAACTACACCGCTTGGAGTGATGATCAAAAGAAGAATGCGAACCTTGATGCCAAAGCGATGAATGCTTTATTCTGTGCCTTAACCAAAGAAGAATTCAACCGTGTGTCAACAACCACTTATGCAAATCAAATATGGCACACTCTAAAGGTAACACTTGAGGCACAAATAAGGTTAAAGAATCTAAAATTTCTATTCTTGTCTACAGGTTTGAACTTTTCAAAATAAAGGAGAACGAAACCATCTCAGAAACGGTTACAAGGTTCACCGACATAACAAATTCATTAGCATCCTTGAAAGGAATACACCCAAGTCGAAAAAGTTCGCAAGATCCTTCGTGCACTCACACCAGATTGGGAGAAGAAGACTACTGCAATAGAAGAAGCGAATGATCTCTCAACAATATCATTAGAAAACCTTATTGGAAATCTAATGACATATGAAGTGCAACTCGAAGATCGAAAGAAGGACGAACAATAACTTCAATCCAAGAAGAAAGTACTTGCCTTCCATACATCCTCAGATATGGACAATTCAGATGACGATGAAGAGGAGATGGCGATGCTTTCAAGAAAATTCAAAAGGTTCTTAAAACAAGGTAAGTTTAAAAAAAAAAAGATACTAATGATAATCCTATTTGTTTTAAATGTAACAAACCAGGTCACATAAAGAAGGATTGCCCATTGATGAAATCAAAAGGACACTTTAAGAATTTTAATAAGTTCAACAAGAAGAAGAAAGCCTTCCAAGCAACTTGGGATGATAGCGACTCATCTTCCTCTGACGAAGAAGAAGCCACTGAAACCGCCAATATCTGCTTCATGGCTCAAAAAGATGAGTTACAAGATTATGATGAATTATTAGAAGCATTTAATGAACTTTTTAATAATTTCAAAAATGAAAAGATTAAAAATAAAGTTTTAACAAAGAAAAATTGAAGACTCAACAATGAAAATGCAATTTTGTTTCTCAAACATCTTCTTTAAATTCTCAAAAAGATGATTTGAAAAAGTTATTTCATCTTTAAAAAGGGATAATGAATTTTCTTAAAAGAAAATTCTATGCTTAAAAAGGAAACTATTTCTTTAAATTCTAGAATTACAATTTTAGATAAAGAAATGACTTGTTTCAAAATTAAGTATGAAGAAATTTTAAAAAATGTGACAAATTTAATAAAGGAAAATAGAATTTAAATGATTTATTATCTTATCAAAAGATGTCAAATAATCATTTTGGTCTTGATTTTTCAAAAGATAAGATTTACAAATCTACACATGTTGGTCTTGGATTTTCAAAAACTAATTTTGTAAAATCTACACATCTTTATAATAATAATCCATATAATTCTTTTGTGCAAAGAAATACTATTTCAAAAAGATTAGATGCAAATATATATGGATTCCTAAAAATCTAAATAATGTTAATAAAAATACTTATATTGCATCTTACATACATGAGGTGTATAATTCTGGTAATTATGTTTATACTAACAAATGGAAACCAAATTCCAATTGGATTTGGGTCCCTAAAGGCTAATCTTTTTTGGACCCTATCATGATGGGTACCATACAAATTGTTTTATCTTGTAGGTACCTTATAAAGAAAAGTAGATACTTGATAGTGGGTGTTCCAAACAAATAACCGGACACATTCAACTACTGTCTTCCGTTCAAATAAAAAAGGGTGGTACAGTAATATTTGGAGACAATAACAAAGGAAAGGTTATTGGTACCGGCATGGTTGGTAACATTTCAAAACCCCTTACTGAAAATGTTCTTTTGGTAAGAGGTTTTGTAGCACCCCGTACCCGGGATACGTACCCAGATACGTGTCCCAAATTTTTTTCGACCATATTGCTCAATTTTCTTCTTGTATGTGTTTATGAGTTGTGATTGCTTAGTTTATTGAGTACCAGATCTGGATTCTCAGACCTAGAGTAAGCCCTAACCCGGACCGGGAACCCGATACCAGCCAAGAGCCCGATTTGACTTTCTGGTAGTCCGAATGGACCATTTTTAGTTTCAGAGACTGTTTTCTAATATTTTAGATTTTTCATGATTTTTTGGAATTTTCTGAAATTTTTCTGCAAAATCTCCAAAACCGGCGTCGATCGGCATCGCTGACTGATTCCCGGATTTTTAATTTCCAAATGGGATTGAATTTTCAAAAATGTCTTTCACAGTACATCTTAGAATATCATTTTCTAACTAAAAACATTTTTTGGGATTTTTCAAAATTTATCAAAATTTGACCGATCCTGGTGTCGGCCGGTATCGCCGGAAGATTTCAGGATTTTTATTTTAAAACTACATTATATTTTTTGAATCTGATTTCACCAAACATCTTAGAATAATATTAATATTTTTGAGAATTTTTCGGAAGGATTCTGAAACAGTCAAATTTTTGCCTTATTAAAATAATAATATTTATTACCGGTCTTAACTTTCTGTGCTTTTTCCTTCCCTACTCCACTACTTATACTTTCAGAAATTATAATAAATAAAATAATTAATAATAAAAATTTTAAACTATTTTATCTTATTTTATTTTATTTTATTTTATTAAATCCTTTTTTTTCCTTTTTGACTTTTTCCTTTTCTTCTTCCCTTTTTTCTTCTCCTTCAACCACTCCCATCTCATCTTCACCGAACGCAGCAAGGGAGAGAAGAGCAGGGCATGGATTCTACAGTGATTAACCACCCCTTTCACCATCTCATTTACTCATCCCCATTCCTATTTATCAATACAACTTCATTCCATTTCCAAACAAAAAAATCCAAATCAATTAAACACTCTTCATCTTCAACCTCCACAACTCACGCACTCATACTTCACCGCCGCACCACCCTCACCACCGCCGCCTCCGGCGCCGCCCTAGCCGCCGCCACCGCTTCCCCCAACACCCCACAACACTCCTCCACTCCCATCAACCCCAATTCAACTCCACCATCCTCAATTTCTCCCAAAACCCATCACATACCCACCTTCATCTTCTCCAAATTCCTCCTCTCCACCACCAAATTCTCCCCTCTAACTACTCCATCACCACCACCTCCACCTCCTCTATCTCTCCAATACCACCAAACACCACCACCACCACCACCACCACCACCACCCATCACCTCCATCAAAAACAACAACAACTACAACAAACCCTAACCTCCACCTTCCTCCTCCCCACCCGCGCACGCGCGCTCTTCTCGCTGCCGCCGCCGCCGCGCCGGCCGGCCACCGCCGGCGGTGGGGGGCCGAACCCCCTCCTTCTTCTTTCTTTTTCTTTCTTTCTTTTTTCTTTCTTTCAATTCTCTCTCTCTCTTTCATCCCTAAATAAAAACAAAATCTCTCATTCCAAAAATACCCCCACCTCCTTTTTAAACTACATCACTATATTTACATCCCCTACCCTCCTCCTTTAAATTCCAATCCTTTCAAAATATATCATATTTTCCCTCCCTTTCTTTTTTCCCTTTTTTTTCCTACAAATTTCTCTCTCATCTCTCTCTCCTCTCTCTTCCTCTAAAATATTTATATAAAAATTTATAAATATATATTTAATATATATATATTGTGGGCTTGAGGTATACTTAAACGGTTCGCCGATTCCCGGATTCTAACCGGTATTTTACTCGGTTTCAGGCGAGTACAACTTCATTTTTGACATACGTTTATTTTTATGCGAGTATTTTTAATATATTTAAAATAACACTCTTGTATTTTAAGCTTGGAACTGGGATGTAAATATGTTAGCATGTCTAGTACTTAATACCGTAAATTTAATACATGATACCATGCTATGTAAGTTAATATGTGATGTTGCACTCGGTATTTACCCGACCTTGGACATGTTATGCCTGATATGTGATTTAGGACACCGGCACTTGGCATTTACACTGATACACGGTATTTACACTGACACTTGGCATGTTACACCAGGGATATGATTTTTGTCACCGGCACTTGGTATTTTCACCGGCACACAATAATTGATACCGATATTGCCATGCTGTATTTGACACCGACATCTTTCATGCTATATTTGGTACGGATACTTGACATGCTATATGTGATATGTGACACCTGGTATTGATACTTGCCATACTATATTCGACATGTGATACCCGACCCCGATACTTGTCTTGCTACACTTATCACCTGACATTGGACACTGATATTTGATACTTGATGTCTGTTCTTGACATACGGTATATGCTATGCTTTCATGTGGTATAAATACCTGGACCTGACATTATGACTCTTGACCGGATGTTACCACCCCTGATACCTGATTATATGACATATTCATGACTATACTGTTACGGGGACATGACATGATTATTATACTATTATTACCAGATATTTGGTACTCCTGAGCTCCTGTACTCCTGTATACTTGAACCCCTGAAATAGGGAGGCTTCTGACATTACTCCTGTATTATACTCCTGTTGACCCCGTAATAGGATAGTCATGGATATTGTACATTTGTGGACACCCTGTGAACATTATTATTTAAGACTCTGTCATATGTAAACAACTTACACCGGGATGGGGGAAATTGATGGGAATCGATATATCTTCTGTGTTTATGGTGGCCATACATATGTTGTACAACTTCCTGTAGGATTCGACCTGGATGGCCACCAGGCGCTTCCGAGGGGTGTACTGGCACCCTACCCCCCTTGCCTGCCTGTCCGGGTGTGCTATAATCCCCTAGGTATATCCTGTGGGAAACGGTGACACTCTATTCCTGTTCGGGTGTATTATAAGACCTTCGGGCATATAGTAAATCCCGGTGCCTAGCGGTACGTTCCGGTTCAGTGCCGGATAATCCTGGACCGTTGTCCCGGGCATGCACGGGACCCATTATAAACATGGTTCGTCGCTCCCCATCAATTTTCAATAACCAACCTCGCTAGATTTGTATGCGAAAGTATATGGCACCGGTTATATACCAAACATACAAATTGAACGAGTTAATAATATTAACTTAATAAATTGACTTCGTGCATATTTGTGTCATCTCCATACTTATCATTTATTGTAGTTACTCCATGATTCCTAACTTGATTACATGACACTTGGCCTGATATACATGCTTCTATTTCATGCCTTATAAATGTTAGTGTTATTTTCATATTCACTATTCATTGTGGTTAATTCATGCTTATTGATTTGGGTACATTATACTTGTCATGATGCACTTGCTATTATTTGTACTTACCATTGGGTTTTCTTGTACTCGCTGGGTTTTTCCTAACAACCCTGGATTTGCATGTCCAGATTTAGCAGTTTGGACCGAGGTGGACCCATCGGCCGAGGATCAGGCCTATCTTGAGGAGCAGGCAGATCAGCAGTAGTTCCGTCCAGTCTTTCCCCGCTCGCGAGATCCCCTTTCTAGCTCGTGAGTTTTTATCTATTGTATCATGTGTAGTCTACTTTTGTATTATCTAGTGATGTAATATTGATGTAATATTATATCACTGTTTGTGATGACTCTGTACTTGTTTAAATTATGTTGGAATGTATAATACCACGTATTTTCGCACTCTGATATATGTGTTGTGTTGTATTGATGCTTAGCGTACATACGTGATGGTACCATCGCCCTGCGTATGTACGTCGCAGTGGCGTCTCCGTACCCATCGTGATCGGGGCGCCACAGGTTGGTATCAGAGCTTAGGCTCTCACACCTTCAGTACAGCCAGTCTGCAAATTAATGTTGGATTAATTTGCGTCTAAGTCACACGAGTCCTTATTATACATTCCAATCACAAGTACGAAGTTATCTATTCCTTTTTTGAAATCCATCTCTTGATTCCTGAAATCTCATATTCTGTCATCTTTTGAGCTCTCGGCTCGAATATGGATAGACGGGGGACACGTAACGGTCCCAGTACTTCCCGCGAAGGTTCGAACGGGGAAAGCGACATGATGAGGCTACTCCAGGGGATGATGGATAGCCAGCAGCAGCAGGTAGAGCTCCTGCGTCAAGGATTGCTGACTGCGCCTCGGGAGCAGAGGCCGGGGACTATTTTAGATTTTCAGAGATTGCAGCAGAGTTCTCGGGCACAGAGAAGCCCCTGGATGCAGAGCAATGGTTGATCGATATGACCGATCTCCTGAAGGCGGCCCGAATTCCTGCTGAGAACCAAGTAGAAGTAGCCAAGATCCAGCTGAAGGATGTGGCGAGGACTTGGTGGCTTGCTGAAGAGGCGAGGCTGGAGAAGCCTATCTCTTGGGACCAGTTCTCGAAAGGCTTCTACGAGAGATTTTTCCCTGCGACTGCTCAGAAGGAGATGGAGGAGCAGTTCATCAGACTGCAACAGTGGAATCGGTCAGTGGATGAATATGCCGCTGAATTTCTGAGGCTTAGTCGGTTTGCACCGTATATGGTGGCCGACGAGGAGAAGAGAGCTAGCAGATTTCAGCAAGGACTGAGGGTGGACATTCAGATGATGCTTATACCCCACCAGCTGAAGACGTACTCCCAGGTCCTTTCTATTGCCCGTGATGTGGAGCAAGGGTTGGAGAAGAAGAGGAGGATTGAGCTGCAGTACAAGCCGATGAAGCGCCAGTTCCAGCAGGTGCACAGGGGGAACCCAGTCAGAGCTCTTGGTGCCCCAGTGGCCAAGCGACCTTTTCGACCTCCTCCTCAGCGGCTTGTGTGTGGGTACTGCCAGAAACCCGGACACAACCAGCAGAACTGTCGTATGGCCAATGGACTGTGTTTGGTATGCGGATCCGGTAACCACTCGGTGGGAGAGTGTCCATTCAAGAGGAGCTGGAATGCAGCTCCAGCACCACCAGCACTTCCAGCACGAGTGGCACCATCAGTGCCTCCAGCTCGAGCAGCTCCCCCAGCACTTTCAGCACCACCGATGAGGAGGAATCCAGGACCTGCAGGCAGAGGAGCTCCACTTCCTCCCCAGCGTCGGAATCTGGGTCAGGCTCAGAGGGGACCAGGACTGGAGTAGGCCGCGAGAGAGGCCAGGCCTACAATCTGACAGCAGAGGAAGCCGAGGCATCTGGAGAAGTGGTGGTAGGTACAATTTTGGTCCACTCAGTTCCAGTCTTATCACTTTTTGACTCCGGTGCATCACACTGCTTCATATCCAGTAGATTTACTGCCTTGCATTCTATACCCCTAGTCTGTATGGGTGACCAATGAGAAATTAGTACGGGGAATGGGGTAGTTATAACTAACAAGATCTACAAGGCGTGCAATGTGGAGCTATGTGGCAGGAAGTTAGAAGCCGACATGTTCGTACTGGACACTGGAGGGTACGATGTGATCCTAGGCATGACTTGGCTCAGCAAGTATCATGGGTGATCGACTGTCGGGAGAAGAAGGTGATCTTCAGGATCCCACACCAACCAGAGTTTCAGTTCTTTAGAGAACGCAAGTCCCTCCGGAAGGAAGATCAACTGGAGTGTGCCACTGCTGAAGAGAAGAAGACGGTGTCAGTGTGGAATGAATTCCCAGATGTATTTGAGGAGATATCAGGACTTCCACCTGATAGAGTTGTGGAGTTCTCTATTGACCTTATTCCAGGAGCGACTCCCATCTCTAAAGTACCGTACCGGATGGCGCCAACAGAATTAGCTATATTGAAGGAGCAGCTGCTGGAGTATTCAAGCAAAGGTCTGATTAGACCGAGTACTTCACCTTGGGGAGCACCAGTGCTGTTGGCAAATAAGAAGGATGGTGGCAAGAGGTTGTGCATTGATTACAGAGAGTTGAACAAGGTCACCATCAAGAACAAGTACCCGTTGCCAAGGATTGATGATCTCTTTGATCAACTTCATGGGGCCCAGGTATTCTCGAAGTTAGATCTGCAGTTCGGGTACCATCAGTTGAAGGTGAAGAAGGAAGACATCCAGAAGACGGCATTCAGGACTCGGTATGGTCATTATGAGTTCTTGGTTATGCCCTTTGGAGTTACAAATGCCCCAGCAGTCTTCATGGACTTGATGAATAGGATCTTCTCACCCTATCTGGACAAGTTTGTTTTGGTGTTCATTGATGATATCCTGGTCTATTCCAAGAATGAAGAGGAGCATGCGGAGCATCTGAGGATAGTGCTACAGACTCTCCGACTGGAGCAGCTTCATGCCAAGCTTAGCAAGTGTGAGTTCTGGCTAAAGAGTATAGCATTCTTGGGTCATATTGTTTCTAAGGAAGGAATCTCGGTGGATCCCAGCAAGATTCAGGCGGTGAAGGATTGGCCGACCCCGAAGTCTGTGACAGAGATCAGGAGCTTCATCGGACTAGCTGGATATTACCGAAGATTCGTGCAGGACTTCTCGAAGATTGCAGCTCCATTGACCAAGCTGACCAGGAAGGGAGAGAAGTACATATGGACTGAGGAGTGTGCGTCTGCTTTTGAGGAGTTGAAGAACAAGTTGATTTTAGCTCCAATCTTGAAGACACCCTCAGGGACTGGAGGTATGGTTGTGTACTGTGATGCTTCAGGGAAGGGTCTTGGATGCGTATTGATGCAGCATGGACATGTGGTGGCTTATGCATCCAGGCAGTTAAAGCCTCATGAGAAGAATTACCCAACGCATGATCTAGAGCTGGCAGCTGTGATCTTTGCGTTGAAAATTTGGAGGCATTACCTGCTAGGTGACCGAGTGTTGATATACACAGATCACAAGAGCCTGAAGTACATTTTCACTCAGAAGGAGTTGAACATGAGGCAGAGGCGATGGCTTGAGCTGATGGCAGATTATGACATAGATCTGCAGTACCATCCTGGCAAGGTTAATGTTGTGCCAGATGCCCTGAGTAGAAGACCTGAAGCCAACATGGTTATGATACTCACTCAGCAGAAGGAGTTACTCAGGGAGATGGAGCGGCTAGATTTGATGGTGATCCGAAGGACCAGTGGACCTGTGCAGCTGATGGCATTCCAGATCCAGCCGACACTGATGGAAGAGATCAGAGAAGCTCAGAAAGAAGATCCTAGATTGCTGAAATTCAGAGAGCAAGTGGAAGCAGGGCTGAGGTCAGATGTTTGCATTCATCCTGATGGTGCACTTTATTTCAGGGGTAGAATTTGTGTGCCTCAAGGGGAGATTAGACAGAAGATCTTAGCTGAGGCCCACAGCTCAGCTTACTCTATACACCCTGGAGGAACCAAGATGTATCAGGATCTGAAGCAACATTTCTGGTAGAATGCGATGAAGAGGGAGATCGCACAATATGTGGCGAAGTGTCTAGTGTGTCAGCAAGTGAAGGCCGAACACCAGAGACCAGCTGGATTATTACAACCTTTGCCAATACCAGAATGGAAGTGGGAGCATGTTGCTATGGATTTTGTCACTGCTCTACCCCGCAGTCCAAAGGGGAACAATGCAGTATGGGTAGTTGTTGACCGTCTCACTAAGTCAGCACATTTCATACCTTTCAGAGTGGGACAATCTACAGAGCTTCTGGCAGACAAGTACATGAGGGAGATTGTTCGACTGCATGGAGTTCCTGTCAGTATTGTGTCGGACAGAGACACGAGGTTCAGATCTCACTTCTGGGAGAGCCTTCAAGAGAGTCTGGGGACCCGTCTGAAGTTCAGCACATCTTATCATCCTGAGACAGATGGGCAGTCCGAACGGACCATTCAGATCCTAGAAGACATGTTGAGAGCTTGTATGATAGACTTCAAGGGATCGTGGGAAGATCATCTACATTTGGCAGAGTTTTCCTACAATAATAGCTATCAGGCGAGCATCAGGATGGCTCCATTCGAAGCCTTATACGGCAGGAGATGCAGATCACCATTGTGTTGGGATGAAGTTGGTGAGAGAAGGCATTTGGGGCCAGATGTGATAGTACAGGCAGTGGACAAGATCAGGATTATCCAAGAGCACCTTCGTGCAGCCCAGGACAGATAGAAGAGTTGGGCAGATTCCAATAGAAGACCGTTGGAGTTCCAGGTGGGAGAGCATGTGTTTCTGAAGATATCTCCGACCAAGGGAGTGATCAGGTTTGGTGCACGTGGGAAGCTGAGTCCGAGGTATATAGGCCCGCTTGAGATATTGGATCGAGTGGGAGAAGTGGCCTACAGATTGGCACTGCCACCATCACTGGAAGGAGTGCACAATGTGTTCCATGTGTCGCAGCTGAGGAGATACATCAGGATGAGAGCCATGTGTTGGATCATTCAGAGTTGGAGTTGCAGCCGGATCTGTCATATATTGAGCAACCAATGGCTATTGTGGACAGAAGTGTCAAGACCCTGAAGAACTGGACCATCCCGTTGGTGCTCGTTTCATGGAACAGGCATAGTCCGGGAGAAGCAACTTGGGAGCGGGAGGACGTCATTCGTGACCGTTACCCGTATCTGTTCGAGCCTTGAGTGGTAATAATCTCTTGTACTCCATTCTTGTCTTATCAATTCATTATTTCCATGTTCATCTCTTTCCTTATAGAAATTTCGAGGACGAAATTTTTGTTAGGTCGGTAGATTGTAGCACCCCGTACCCGGGATACGTACCAGATACGTGTCCCAAATTTTTTCGACCATATTGCTCAATTTTTCTTCTTGTATGTGTTTATGAGTTGTGATTGCTTAGTTTATTGAGTACCAGATCTGGATTCTCAGACCTAGAGTAAGCCCTGACCCGGACCGGGAACCGATACCAGCCAGAGCCCGATTTGACTTTCTGGTAGTCTGAATGGACCATTATCAGTTTCAGAGACTGTTTTCTAATATTTTAGATTTTTCATGATTTTCTGGAATTTTCTGAAATTTTTCTGCAAAATCTCCAAAACCGGTGTCGATCGGCATCGCTGACTGATTCCCGGATTTTTAATTTCCAAATGGGATTGAATTTTCAAAAACAGCTTTCACAGTACATCTTAGAATATCATTTTCTAACTAAAAACATTTTTTTGGGATTTTTCAAAATTTATCAAAATTTGACCGATCCTGGTGTCGGCCGGTATCGCTGGAAGATTCCAGGATTTTTATTTTAAAAAATACATTATATTTTTCGAATCCGATTTCACCAAACATTTTAGAATAATATTTACTATTTTGAAAATTTTTCGGAAGGATTCTGAGACAGTCAAATTTTTGCCTTATTAAAATAATAATATTATTACCGGTCTTAACTTTCTGTGCTTTTTCCTTCCCTACTCCACTACTTATACTTTCAGAAATTATAATAAATAAAATAATTAATAATAAAAATTTTAAACTATTTTATCTTATTTTATTTTATTTTATTTTATTAAATCCTTTTTTTTCCTTTTTGACTTTTTCCTTTTCTTCTTCTTTTTTCTTCTCCTTCAACCACTCCCATCTCATCTTCACCGAACGCAGCAAGGGAGAGAAGAGCAGGGCATGGATTCTACAGTGATTAACCACCCCTTTCACCATCTCATTTACTCATCCCCATTCCTATTTATCAATACAACTTCATTCCATTTCCAAACAAAAAAATCCAAATCAATTAAACACTCTTCATCTTCAACCTCCACAACTCACGCACTCATACTTCACCGCCGCACCACCCTCACCACCGCCGCCTCCGGCGCCGCCCTAGCCGCCGCCACCGCTTCCCCCAACACCCCACAACACTCCTCCACTCCCATCAACCCCCAATTCAACTCCACCATCCTCAATTTCTCCCAAACCCATCACATACCCACCTTCATCTTCTCCAAATTCCTCCTCTCCACCACCAAATTCTCCCCTCTAACTACTCCATCACCACCACCTCTACCTCCTCTATCTCTCCAATACCACCAAACACCACCACCACCACCACAACCACCACCACCACC
This sequence comes from Agave tequilana, assembly GCA_038442645.1. NCBI lineage: Eukaryota > Viridiplantae > Streptophyta > Magnoliopsida > Asparagales > Asparagaceae > Agave > Agave tequilana. The sequence continues at coordinate 65,373 of JAVJIF010018319.1, read as the reverse complement.
ACCCATCACCTCCATCAAAAACAACAACAACAACTACAACAAACCCTAACCTCCACCTTCCTCCTCCCCACCCGCGCACGCGCGCTCTGCTCGCAGCCGCCGCTGCGCCGGCCGGCCACCGCCGGCGGTGGGGGGCCGAACCCCCCTCCTTCTTCTTTCTTTTTCTTTCTTCTTTCTTTTCTTTTTCTTTCTTTCTTTCTTTCAATTCTCTCTCTCTCTCTTTCATCCCTAAATAAAAACAAAATCTCTCATTCCAAAAATACCCCCACCTCCTTTTTAAAACTACATCACTATATTTACATCCCCTACCCTCCTCCTTTAAATCCCAATCCATTTCAAAATATATCATATTTTCCCTCCCTTTCTTTTTTCCCTTTTTTTTCCTACAAATTTCTCTCTCATCTCTCTCTCCTCTCTCTTCCCTCTAAAATATTTATATAAAAATTTATAAATATATATTTAATATATATATATTGTGGGCTTGAGGTATACTTAAACGGTTCGCCGATTCCCGGATTCTAACCTGTATTTTACCCGGTTTCAGGCGAGTACAACTTCATTTTTGACATACGTTTTTTTATGCGAGTATTTTTAATATATTTAAAAATAACACTCTTGTATTTTAAGCTTGGAACTGGGATGTAAATATGTTAGCATGTCTAGTACTTAATACCGTAAATTTAATACATGATACCATGCTATGTAAGTTAATATGTGATGTTGCACTCGGTATTTACCCGACCTTGGACATGTTATGCCTGATATGTGATTTAGGACACCGGCACTTGGCATTTACACCGGTACACGGTATTTACACCGACACTTGGCATGTTACACCAGGGATATGATTTTTGTCACCGGCACTTGGTATTTTCACCGGCACACAATAATTGATACCGATATTGCCATGCTGTATTTGACACCGACATCTTTCATGCTATATTTGGTACGGATACTTGACATGCTATATGTGATATGTGACACCTGGTATTGATACTTGCCATACTATATTCGACATGTGATACCCGACCCCGATACTTGTCTTGCTACACTTATCACCTGACATTGGACACTGATACTTGATACTTGATGTTTGTTCTTGACATACGGTATATGCTATGCTTTCATGTGGTATAAATACCTGGACCTGACATTATGACTCTTGACCGGACGTTACCACCCCTGATACCTGATTATATGACATATTCATGACTATACTGTTACGGGGACATGACATGATTATTATACTATTATTACCAGATATTTGGTACTCCTGAGCTCCTGTACTCCTGTATACTTGAACCCCTGAAATAGGGAGGCTCCTGACATTACTCCTGTATTATACTCCTGTTGATCCCGTAATAGGATAGTCATGGATATTGTACATTTGTGGACACCCTGTGAACATTATTATTTGAAACTCTGTCATATGTAAACAACTTACACCGGGATGGGGGAAATTGATGGGATTCGATATAGCTTCTGTGTTATGGTGGCCATACATATATTGTACAACTTCCTGTAGGATTCGACCTGGATGGCCACCAGGCGCTTCCGAGGGGTGTACTGGCACCCCTACCCCCTTGCCTGCCTGTCCGGGTGTGCTATAATCCCCTAGGTATATCCTTTGGGGAACGGTGACACTCTATTCCTGTTCGGATGTATTATAAGACCTTCGGGCATATAGTAAATCCCGGTGCCTAGCGGTACGTTCCGGTTCAGTGCCGGATAATCCTGGACCGTTGTCCCGGGCATGCACGGGACCCATTATAAACATGGTTCGTCGCTCCCCATCAATTTCCAATAACCAACCTCGCTAGATTTGTATGCGAAAGTATATGGCACCGGTTATATACCAAACATACAAATTGAACTAGTTAATAATATTAACTTAATAAATTGACTTCGTGCATATTTGTGTCATCTCCATACTTATCATTTATTGTAGTTACTCCATGATTCCTAACTTGATTACATGACACTTGGCCTGATATACATGCTTCTATTTCATGCCTTATAAATGTTAGTGTTATTTTCATATTCACTATTCATTGTGGTTAATTCATGCTTATTGATTTGGGTACATTATACTTGTCATGATGCACTTGCTATTATTTGTACTTACCATTGGGTTTTTCTTGTACTCGCTGGTTTTTCCTAACAACCCTGGATTTGCATGTCCAGATTTAGCAGTTTGGACCGAGGTGGACCCATCGGCCGAGAATCAGGCCTATCTTGAGGAGCAGGCAGATCAGCAGTAGTTCCGTCCAGTCTTTTCCCTGCTCGCGAGATCCCCTTTCTAGCTCGTGAGTTTTTATCTGTTGTATCATGTGTAGTCTACTTTTGTATTATCTAGTGATGTAATATTGATGTAATATTATATCACTGTTTGTGATGACTCAGTACTTGTTTAAATTATGTTGGAAAGTATAATACCACGTATTTCCGCACTCTGATATATGTGTTGTGTTGTATTGATGCTTAGCGTACATACGTGTTGGTACCATCGCCCTGCGTATGTACGTCGCAGTGGCGTCTCCGTACCCGCCGTGATCGGGGCGCCACAGGTTTGGTATCAGAGCCTAGGCTCTCACACCTTCAGTACAGCCAGTCTGCAAATTAATGTTGGATTAATTTGCGGCTAAGTCACACGAGTCCTTATTATACATTCCAATCACAAGTACGAAGTTATCTATTCCTTTTTTGAAATCCATCTCTTGATTCCTGAAATCTCATATTCTGTCATCTTTTCAGCTCTCGGCTCGAATATGGATAGACGGGGGACACGTAACGGTCCCAGCACTTCCCGCGAAGGTCCGAACGGGGAAAGCGACATGATGAGGCTACTCCCAGGGGATGATGGATAGCCAGCAGTAGCAGGTAGAGCTCCTGCGTCAAGGATTGCTGACTGCGCCTCGGGAGCAGAGGCCGGGGACTATTTCAGATTTTCGGAGATTGCAGCAGAGTTCTCGGGCACAGAGAAGCCCCTGGATGCAGAGCAATGGTTGATCGATATGACCGATCTCCGATCTCCTGAAGGCGGCCCGAATTCCTGGCTGAATTTGACCCAATTGTTGGTCTATCGTGGCTTTATTCCTAACAACGTTACCCGATTCATCCAACTTGTTCTTAAAGATCCACTTAGTACCAATTGTTGGTCTATCGTGGGGCCTAGGAACAAGGTGCCAAACTTGGTTGCGCTCAAATTGATTGAGTTCCTCTTGCATGGCTAGCAACCAATATGAATCGGCCTCGGCTTCGAGGACGTTCTTGGGTTCAATATGAGAAATAAATGCATAATGTCCACAATAATCATGAAGTTTAGAGCGAGTGGTTACCCCTTTTGATACTTCACCTATGACGAGGTCCTTGGGATGATGAGGATTGTATCTCCAACCCTTTGGAAGTTGTTGAGTAGGCTCCACTTCATTTGTTTGATTTTCATTTCCTTGAGCCTCTTCTACTTTAGCTTCACTTCATCATCCTTTGGTTTGTCTCCCATAGTAGAAGTATCCTCCAAGGTCACTTTCTCCAAGCCTTCATCCAAGGCATCTATTTCTACAACATTCTTAACAAACAAGTTAGATTCTTCAAACTTAACATGTATAGATTCCTCAATAGTCAAAGATGATTTATTGAAGATTCTATAAGCCTTACTTGTATTAGAATACCCAACAAAAATTGCCTCATAAGTTTTAGCATCAAATTTTCCTAAATTATCTTTTGTATTTAAAACAAAACATTTGCATCCAAAAACTTTGAAATATGAAACATTTGGTTTTCTAGAAAAGTACATTTCAAAAGAAGTCTTTGAAGTATTTTTACACAAGAAAACACGATTTGATATATAGCATGATGTATTTACGGCCTCGGCCCACAAATAATGTGGTAGACCATATTCACTTAGCATTGTCCTAGCCATCTCTTGTAAAGTTCAATTTTTCCGTTCAACTACTCCATTTTGTTGTGGAGTTCTAGGACAAGAAAGTTCATGCTTAATTCCATGTTCTTCACAAAAAGTGGTAAAGGGTAGGTTAATGAACTCACCTCCTCTATCACTTCTTATCCTTAAAATTGAAACATCCTTTTCTTTTTCAACTCTTTTCTTAAAAATTTGAAAATATGAAAATGCTTGATTTTTGTGTTCAAGAAAGAAAACCCAAGTAAACCGTGAAAAATCATCAACCAAAACAAATGCAAATCTATTCCCACTTAAACTTTTGGTTTGTGTAGGGCCAAATAGATCCATATGGATTAACTCCAAAGGACGTGATGTCATGATATCCTTAATTGACTTGAAAGAAGACTTAGTTTGTTTCCCAAATTGACATGCGTCACAAACTCGGTCCTTTTCAAAACTCAAATAAGGAATACCTTTCACCATTTCCTTTGTGTTTAACCTAGATATGTGGTCAAAAGAAATATGGCCTAATCTTCTATGCCACAACCAAGAGTCGTCGTCGAGGGCTTTTAAACAAGTAATATTACAAGACATATTAGACATATCTATCATATAAACATAACTTTCACGAAAACCAAAAAACACACAAGTATTAGAAATTCTATCAATTACTTTACAAGCTATATGATCAAAACAACATCAAAACCTTTATCACAAAGTTGACTAACACTCAAGAGGTTATGCTTGAGTCCATCAACTAAAACTACATTTTCAATTAAAGGGGATGTGCCGAGTTTTACATTACCAATACCGATGATTTTACCCTTGACATCATCTCCGAAGGTGACGGTGCCACCTTCATGGTATCTTGATAGGGTTGCAAAGTTGTTGATATCCCAAGTCATGTGCCTTGAGCAACCACTATCAAGATACCACAATCCTCTACGTCGTTGGGCTTTGGAAGGTACCTATATCATTTAACAAAATTGTTGACTTTGGTACCCAAACTTTCTTGGGTCCTTGAAAGTTAGTGTTTCGAACCCAAACATTATGATAAGATGCACTTAGTCTATCATAGCAAAAATTGGCTAAATGTCCTTTCCGCCCACAATGTGAACATGAGAACACTCTTCCATACATGAATGCATGATGTGTGTGTGAAGTGTGAGCATGCTTTGGGGGTTTGCCACGATGTAAAGGTTGTGTGGTATGAACATGAGCATGAGCATGGTGAACATTTTCTTAGGGGCTTGTTTCTTAGGAAACATGGCCTCTATCTTCTTCTTATCAAACTCACAATTTTTTAAAATAATTCCCAATGAGTCTATTCTTTCTTTAAGCATGGTAATCTCATTAGAATCAATTTGTGGAGACTTGCCTTTACAAGAAATCTTATACTTGTCAAAATCTTTTTGAGTGGAAACAAGAGTGGAAAGTAATTCATCCTTTTCTTTAGAAAGAGTAAAAACTTGATGATTTAGAGATTCATTTTCCCTTTTCATTTTTAAATACTTTTTCTTTAGGAAATCATAATTATGTGATAATTCTACAAAAGCTTCTCCTAGTTCATCCATGGAAAGTTCATCATTAGGAGAAGTGGAAGGGGTTACCTTGCTAGTGCTTTCATTAGCCATGAAGCACATGTTGGCGGTATCAATCTCCTCCTCGGATTCGCTCTCGGAATCCCATGTAGCTTTCATTGCCTTCTTCTTGTGAGGCTTCTTTGAGGTGGAGGGCTTCACTTTATCCGGACACTCCGCCACTATGTGTCCCGGTCTTTGGCAATTAAAGCAAATGATCTTTCTTTCTTCTTTACCTCCTTGCCATCTCTTCCTTCCTTGAAATTTAGCCTTGTTGTACATCCTCCGGACGTTCTTCACAAGAAGTGAGAGCTCTTCGTCATCTTCTTCTTCATCGTCTTCGTCGGAGTGTGTGGATTGACTTTTGAAAGCTATTGTCTTCTTCTTGGAAGGAGCCATGTCCTCCCTCACTTTCCTCTCCATCTCATGGGTTTTGAGGTTCCCAATGAGACCAATCAATTCCATCTCTTCCTTGTCATTGAGTTCCTTCAAGGTTGTTGCTTTTACTTCCCATGAAGGAGGAAGAGCCCGGATGATCTTTCTAACTCTTTGATCATTATCAATAGCATCACCTAGAGAAGAAAGTCCATTAGTAATCTTTGTAAATCTTGTAACCATATCATCTATGGTTTCATTTTCTTGCATGCAAAAATTCTCATATTGGGACCGAAGAAGGTCAATCTTAGCCCTCTTCACTTGTGAGGTCCCTTCATGTGTAACTAGCAAATGTGTCCAAATTTCATATGTGGACTTGCAATGAATAACTCTAGCTATTTCATCATCATTAAGGGCTTGAAGTAGTGCATAGTGAGCCCTAGCATTGGCATCAAATTCTTTGGTCTCTATTTCGGACCAAGTGGATTCATCACCGGGGGGGTGCACTAAAGGGTTTGGTCACGGCCTTTGCAACTCGGCTACCTAGAGATTGCAAGAAAACGGTCATCTTAACCTTCCATATGGGAAAGTTAAGTCCATCAAACTTAGGAGGGGTTTTAATTCCATCGGCCATTTTTACTAAGTGAAAATGAATGAAATGATTAGCAAAAATTAGGATCTCTCTAAGGTTGTTAAGCCAAATCCTAGAGTCCAAGCTCTGATACCAATTGAAAAACACCTAGGGGGTGAATAGGTTTATTGCTAATCTAATAATCTTTTTAAAACTAAGATGAATGAATGATGCAACGATCTCTCAAAATAAGACTAAGAGCCGAATACCCTGTGAGAGGTTCTGAACTCCTTCCTCCCAATTCCCCTTGAATGGGTTAGAGGTGCGCAATGCAACCTTGTTGTATGAGAATTGATCGAACAAAGTATGAATAAAATGCAATGATGAAATACACACAAGATATCACAAGTATTACAAGCTTGAAGTAATAGCACAAGGAGAGAAAGTTAGAACTCAAGCAATTAAATGAAAGCAATAGAGTGCAAGGGAAATTTAAAGCAAGAATGACACAAGGCAATCGCAAACACAAGAATTTGTTTCGAGGTTCGAGCCACCGCTCTACTCCCCGCCTTCACCTCCGTGAAGGGTTTCCACTATCCACCGAGGACGATTACACTGGCCTACCGAAAACCCGAGCACCGAGCTCCACAACTTACAAAACCTCTACCGAAGAGGTGTCTCCACAAGAAGAAAAAGATTACAAGTCCCAAGGTGATCACAAACAAGATCACCAATCTCTTTTACAAACTCTCACTCTTTTACACTTCCTATAGAATGAGTAAAGGATTTTTGGCTCTAAGAAGTGTGGTGAGAAAACTTCAGTTGTAGAGTGATATTTGTTATCAAACACAACTGAAAAAACAAGCTCAAAAAGAATTGGAAATGAGTAGCTTAAACAATTTTTCTTCTCTTTTGAAAACAATGAAAAACTTGAGAATTTTCTTGGTATTTAGTAAGAGAGTCTTCTCCTCTATTTATAGGGAGAGAAATGGGTTTAAAACATTTTATTTAGACCTTATTTGCTCTGAAAACAAACTGGAAAACCCTGTAAAAGTCTGCCAAAAAGCAGATCAAAAAACAGATTTCAGAATTGCACAAAAGAGGAAAGAGCCGTTGGGCAGCAGCAGGCTTGGCGGTCGACCGGGCCGGTCGACCGCCAGCTCAGCTGGTCAGAGAGCCGTTGGCTCGGGTCTTCTGGCGGTCGACCGGGCGGTCGACCCAGAAAACCCGAGAGCAAACCTGCTCTCAGTCTTCCTCTGGCGGTCGACCGGACGGTCGACCCAGAAAACCGAGAGCAATCCTGCTCTCAGACGGTCGACTGCCCGGTCGACCGTCGGACGTGCACAGACGTGCACGCCCAAGCACAAAGGCCGGTCGACCGGGCCGGTCGGCCGGTCAGCCTGAAACAGGAAAAACAGTGTATTTTTGACTTGAAAAATTTTGCAAAATAATTTTTGACTTTAAGAAAAGTTAAGTAATATGCTAGTAGGAGCATATAAACAAGATCTAAACATGGTATTTATTTTGTAAAATATAGAGTCATGTAAATATATATTTAAGGCATGAAACCTAATTTAAAACATGAAAACTTTAAATACAAGACTCACATTTTAACAAAACCAAATTGTGTGTGTATCCTAGAGCCAATATCCAACACTCAAACTTTAACATTCTATTCTTACATTGGTTCTAAGTACTACAAGCTCTTCAAGGGGGCTTTTCACCATCAAGGTCTTCAACACTTGAGTCTTGAGCCCACTTTGAGTTGACTTGGGTCCAAAACACTTTCTTTTAGGGTGTAAACCTTTTAGTAGAGTTAGAACCCTGAAACACACTTAAACAATAAGCAATATTAGTACAAATAACTAATATGTTTTGTAATCATCAAAACACACTAAACATGGGTGATTGTAACCTTGGGCCAACAAAACCTTGTCCACAATCACATACAGATTCAAGGCTTATAGGATCAATTGTAATTATTCAAAGAGGAGCATTGTACAAGGGCGTCTTCTTGGTGTAGAAGAGAAGTTGTACAAGGTGTTTGTCTTCTTGGTTGTAATAGGAGTTGTACACATTTAGCATAGGGTGTTTTGTCAAGTGGTGTACAAGGTATTGATTTGGGTGTATCCAAATTAGGAAAGGAAAATCTCAAGCGGATTGCTTGGGGATTGGATGTAGGTCATAAGGACCGAAATAGGATAAATCTCTTGTCTTTGCGTTTGCATTTTCTGAGTTTTATCTTGTGAATTTTTATTTCCTACAAATAGTTTTATTTAAAACTTTATAAACGCTATTCACCCCCCTCTAGTGTTTGTGTTGCTTGAATATAGATCCTTTGGGGACCATGATCCCTTATATAATAACAAGAGTTATTCTTTTCTCTAATTTGGCCCTTCAAGAAATTAGAAATTGCATAATTATCGCTACATATTAATGTAAATCACATAGAGGGAAGGTGAATAGGTGATGGCTATACTAAATGGCAAATAATGCGGAATTAAAATTTACTTACTAGCAACCTAGCAAATACCAATCACAATTCAAGAAATACTTACAAATAAGTAAGCAATATAAGTGTGCAAGTAAGTAAAGAAAGAGTAGAGTGAAGAGAGAAAGAGTAAGCAATCACAATCACGATGATATGTTCCGAGATTCGAGCCACTGTTTTACGCCCCCACCTTCAACACTATGAAGGATTTTCACTATGACTGATCTCACTAGATCGTCAACCGTTACAACTTCTCACTAGAACTCAATGGACTCACAAGTCCTCTCTCGCGGTACCACAACATCAATACGGAGCTCACTAGCTCACTTGAGGCCGCAACCTCTATAACTTCACAATAGAAGGAAATCAGTGATCTTCACTTGATCACAAAGGCTCACAAGCACAATCATATGACCAAGATAAGGAGGTGAACTCTTTGGGATTGTTTAGTGGAAATAACTTGTAAAGATGTAGAGGGAAGGCTCACGCTAAAAATCAAGAATATGAAATTTTGGCTCAAAAGGAAATCTTTTAAGAAAAAGCTAAATCTTGATGTAAACTTGTAAATACTTGATTTAAAATTTAGAAATCTTGTTTTAGGATTTTTCTATAGTCCCACTATTTATAGGGGATGAAAACATGAAGAGAAAACCCAAAAAAGTCGTTGGGAACCTAGAAAAAGACAAAATAGAATATAACCGTTGGGAAAAAATCTAGAAGAAAATCCTTCTGTCAGTCGAATGCCAACGGTCAGCTTTCTGATCGTTGGGGATAGCGGTCGACTGGCCGGTTGATTAGTCTCTAAAACTGTATATTTCATACCACATTTTGATATTTATTTAATATTAAATTCTGCTAATAATACCTCTCTTGTATGTTTCTATGTCCATGACATGAAATGAAAAAGAAGACCCAAAATCACCATTTAATTTGTGATTAAAAGCCTACTAAGATAGCAATTGACTTTGGAGGGTGATTTCGTCAAAACCAGGGGCCCATATCTGAAAATCAGCAAGTACAACCGACAGGGTGGCGACATGACAGTGCGCGGCAGGCGGCGCCGCGTGCACGGTCACAGTATGGCCGCGAAAACGCGGCCATAGCTGCATTTTCGTGGCTCTGGTATGGAGCGACGTGCCAAACGCGCGGCTCCGTACCTGTACCCTAATGCCCCAGTTCGCCTATAAATATCCTGGGATTTCCAGAGCTGAAGAAGAGGAGTTTTGAAGTGTTTTTAGGTTAGTTTTTAGGGTTTTTCCCTTGTTGTACTTTATGGTAGTTTAGTTTAGTTCTTCTTCTTCTTCTTTCTCCTTTGTATTTTTCATTTCTTGTAGATCTTATAATAGGAGAGAGAGTGGTACATAGTTGGAAAGTAAGAGTGCTTGTAATAGAAGGTGACAAGTTATGAAAGATTCTCTCTTTACCTCTCTTTGTTTTCTTCTCTAACTCTTTTTACATGTTTAACTAATTTTCTCTCATGGCAACTAACTACTAACCACTAACTTGCTAACTTCTTACTTGATAATCCACATGAATCTAATAGCCTCTACTTGGCCTTACTCTTGCAAGAGCCATTGATGGCTCATGATGATGGGTTAAAACACTCTAACATCCTAACTCTCTAACAAGCTAATATTACTTTACTCCATGCTTACTCTTGTTTAGTTTTGATGGTTTACGTGTAGCTCGCACTTGTTTTGTTGATCTGGGATGTGAAAGTTATCTTATGGGTCATGCTTTGAAACGCTCTTGAACCAAAGACTTGTGATGGTCAAGGATACATGTGAGACAACTATCACTAAGAGGTTAGAATACTTAGTGGAGCTATTAGTAGTTAGTACCCATGAGTTTTCTTTTTCTTTTTACTTTGTTTTAGATATATTTCAAAAATCACAAATATCTTATCTTCTATGTTCCCACTTTTTCGTGTTTCACCGGACTCTTCTCTTTTCATTTTTTATTTTCTTTTCTTTTGATTCTTTAAAACATTAAAGAAACTTCAATACACACGTGAACATTCGGGTAAAGCTTCTATCACCTTTTCGTCCTTGTGGATTCGACCCGTTTAGCCTCAATGCTATAACGGAAGTATCGAGGATGCCAAAGCACGCACTTTTAACTATTGATTTCAAAACATGTACTTTTCGTGCACGATTTTCCCCCGATCAAATTTTACTACCGTTGCCGGAGATGAGAACGGTTTGATTACACATTTTTGTTAACTTTTCTTCTTTATTTTTGGTGTGCAGGTTAAAGTTTTAGCATTGCTGAAGTCCACACTTACTTTTGTGTGATTGGGTAAATTCTTGTATATTCTCATATTTGCTGCTAGTTTTTATTTATATTACTTGTGCACTATAATAATTTTAAGAACTAAAATACGGTAATTAGATGTTTTAAAATAGTTTAGACATTTGCATCTAGGCACGTGTCAATTTTCATTCCAATATACTGTATTTTATTCTTCTATTATTGTGATCTTGATGGAGGTGTACATATTGCATAGCATACAGTTAAGACAAACACGTGGGTGATTTACTTTCTTTGTGTGTTCATTCTTATCTTAATTGCACACTTGCATGAATTGAACCTAGGGGCAAAACCCAATACAATATAAGGTGGGGAAGTCATTACCCTCTCTTACCCAAAAATCACCTCCCCACTCAGACAACCCAAACCTAAATAAAACTTGCTAGACGTTGGCCGCTAGGGACATCTCGAACTCATTAGAGCTTGACCTAAGGGAGAAGTTGTTAGAAGTTGACTCTTGTCAAATCGGTGTCGAAGGTTGGGGATTGAGAGGCGAAACCTCGAAGAACAGTGGTTTGACATAATTAGGCCCGTTGCTCCAGCACAGATACCTTCTACTGATCTTGCCCCTACCTGGCTGATTAACTCGTGGTTAGATTCCAACAATGTACCCCCCGTGGACAGTCTAACCAGTTAGGAGTCGTCTAGGTCTAAGTCAACCCTAACATAGGCTTGTTTTCTTTTTCCTCTTTCTTTATTTGTTATTTGTTTGTTTGGTTTTTCTTTTGTGTAAATTGTGATATGGATTTCAACAACAACAATTTTTTCAATATATACAGTGATCCATACTTCACTCCGACCTCATTTGACTCGGATAACTCTGACCTGGCTATGTACATTATGAACCAACCCCATATATGGCGAGTTGGGATTATCTGACTCAATATGTGCCCCAGTCTCAATACTATGAACAAGTCTGGAATAATCATTACCACTCTTCACAGAGTCAGCGGGGATACAACTCTCTCGAATCATATGATCAACCAATTTACCAACATTCAGCTTCATATACTCCTTCTCCTGAACAACCACTAGAAAAACCAATTGACTGGGAAAAGAGGATGGAAGCCTTAGAGGAACTCGAGCGACGAATTCAAAATCTAGAAAACTCAAAATCCCATCAAAGTTTTCAAATCTAAGATCCTTACTCCATTATCCAAGTCCCACATCAAGAAGGACATACCGACTTAGAAAGAGTACGAAATTCATGATTCAATTCCAAAGCGATTCTTTTAATATGATAGAAGATAGACTTAGTCGATTGGAAAACATGTGTAGGAATAATGAAACTTTCCCTACCTAATCTTTGACTATTCCTAATACTTTTAATCATATTGATGACAACCAAAAATCATGGAATCTTGAAGACTTTGATCGCGATTCAATTTCCTCACAAAACCTTGAACTTGACCAAAATCAATCCATTGACAAATTGACAGGTTTTCATTTTAATGAACTTAAACTTGAATATGAATGTGAACCCGACCCACAACTTTGTGATTCAATTCCGATCTTTGAATCTATGTTGACTTCGACAACCTACCCAAGTTGGATCCATTGCCCGAGCCAACATTGATTCCTGTATCCATGAATTTTAAAATTGAACCATTGGATTATCACACTTCATTGATGGAATTGAATGTGAAGTTAAATTCTTTGATTTGGACTCAACCTTTGAACTTAAACCGACTCTCGAACCCAATGTTGATTTTCCTGAGTTAGTATTGGGTCCTGAACTTTTCATTTCAAAACCCAAATCATCCATTCCATAAAACCACGTTCTATTGTTGGACCAAGGTATTGACCAGAATGACACAGTGATGATCTTCCAAGATTGGTCATGTAAAGGGAATAATTTTTAGATAGGATCTTGCATGATCCTATTAAATTGGGAATTGTAAATATGTTAATAAAAAGAGGTCGATAAAGGTGGATTCCGTAAGTCACCACGTTATCTTGATTGGGTAGCAATGCTTGGCGCAATCAGACCACCACCGGAGCTACCACCATGAGGTAATTTTCCTTCTCTTTTCATTTATTTCATGTATATACACATTCTTGATGCATTGAGGACAATGCATGAGATAAGTGTGGGGGAGAGTTTACTAACATAGGTTGTTTTAAATTTCTTTCTTTTACACTTTCTTTAGGAAATTTTTAAAATTTTCTTTTGTGTAAAAACTCTTTTCTTTTCTTTTTACAAAACTTTTTGAATTAAGAGAAATATTTTTGATTTATTTTTAAGAAAATTAAGATTATCTTAGGAATTAGGAAAACCTAAAATTATGAATTTTAAACCAAGTCAAAATAATATATCTCATTTAAATTTTAGGATAAGGAAGTAAGATTGGAAAGATAATTTGATCTTGAATTTTTTACATTAAATTTATGCACTTTACACTTATACAATTTTTTGGGATTGAAACAAAGGCTGAAAATGTCATAGAAAAAATGCTATAAAAATATAAAAAAATGATGATAAAACTACTTATTGAATTTGGATAATTATGCCTCAGGAAGCATGATTATTCATGCCTAAAACGGTGAACAAAAATAAAATAATCCCCTTTAGTTTTGTGGCCTTGTTTACTCGAGTTCTTAAGTCCGGGAGATGTTTTCACATCTGGTGCCCTAAAACTCTCTGGTTTGGGAGTCACCGGCTAAAGGCTCACTACCTGGGTAAGCTAGAAAGTCTAAGAAAACTAAGGAAAGAAAAAAATAATATAAATAAATGACATGAAAGTTAGAGTCAATATCCCAATAATCTTCACAATTCACATAGTGCATATTTTCTAAGAGTTTTATAAAAGATCAAAGAATCGATTCAATTTTAAATTCTTACATTTAATTTATAATAAGATTTTGCATTTTGACTTAGTTTAAAAAAAATAATTTCTGGTTAACCTATGACCTTGGATCATCTAAATTTTTGCAAAAATATTTTAACACTTTTCTCTATTTCAAAATACGTTTTCAAAATACTAACATTAGATTTCTTTCTTTATAGATTTTATGGGTGTAATCTGCTGAAAACCCTCAGGCGATAAAACTCCTCTTCTAAGGGGAAACCTAGAGGTTTAACGGCTTATTGCACATGATAAGTGTAATCGCGTCACCTGTGAAAGTGGTGTAATCATTTTCTTAGTTTTTGTTTTGCTCGGGATGAGCAAAAGATAAGTGTGGGATGTGATTAGTCTCTAAAACTGTATATTTCATACCACATCTTCACATTTATTAATATTAAATTCTGCTAATAATACCACTCTTATATGTTTCTAGTTCCATGGCAGAAATGAAGAAGAAGATCCAAAATCACCATTTAATTGGTGATTAAAAAGCTAGTAAGATAACCATTGACTTTGAAGGGTGGTTTCATCAAAACTAGGGGTTCAAATCTGAAAACCAGTAAGTACAACTGACAGGGGGGCGATATGACAGCGCGCGGCAGGCGGCGCCGTGCGCATGGCCACAGTTTGTCCCCGAAAACGTGGCCATAGCCGTGTTTCCGCGGCTCTGGTATGGAGCCGCGCGCCATGATTTGACGCGCGGCTCCGTACCTGTACCCTGATGCCCCAGTTCACCTATAAATACCCTGGGATTTCCAGGGCTGAAGAAGAGGTGTTTAAAGTATTTTTAGGTTAGTTTTTTTGGGTTTTTCCCTTATTGTAGTTTAGGGTAGTTTAGTTTAGTACTTCTTCTTCTTCCTCCTTAATATTTTTCATTTCTTGTAGATCTTGTAATAAGAGAGAGTGCTACATGGTTCGAAAGTAAGAGTGCTTGTAATAGAAGGTGATAAGTTATGAAAGGTTCTCTCTTTACCTCTCTTTGTTTCTAACTCCTTTTACATGTTTAGCTAATTTTCTCTCATGGCAACTAACTACTAATCACTAACTTGCTAACTTCTTACATGATAATCTACATGAATCTAATAGCCTCTACTTGGCCTTGCTCTTGCAAGAGTGATTAGTCTACAGTTCGGCATTATTATATCACATTTTCTCACTGATTTATGAATAAAATGTCAGTCTAAATCGTGTTTTGGTCTCTCTTGCAGATAAATCAAGAGTCTAATGGCCAAAGGGTAATAAGAGCTTAATTAAATCCATTTTTAGATAATTAAATCCATAATTCTTGGAGGCCAAGTAAGAGATCTTCTAGAAGATACATTGAACCTAGACCCTTGCGCACGTCAGAAGAATATACGGACGAAAATACCTGAAATGGAGCATACCAAGAAGGTCCTAGAAGCGACGGGAACCACTCGCTAAAAATCAGGAACCTAGGTCCCTGGTATTGCCGCAGAAACGCAACAATAGTCACGTTTCTGCGGCAATATGGTGGGGCCACGCGTCGATCTTTGACGCATGGCCCCGTCTCGTCTTCTGGAACCTCCTGCCTATAAATAGGGCAGGGTTTGGCTGAAACGGGAGAGTTTTTAATTTAGGCTAGGTTTTCTATCTTTTAGTGTAGGGTAGTGTAGGTGTTCTTCTTCTTGTATTTTATATTTGCATTTCCTTTTTAGATCTTGTAGTAGGGCAGAGAGATTCAGAGAGAGATAGAGAGATATTAATGTAATAGATGGCGACAATCTATGTAAAGATATCTCCTTTCTTCTCCATTATAACCTTCTCCATCTTCTACATGATGCTTAGCTAATTTCTTCTTCTCATGGCAATCTAACAACTAACCACTAACCATCTAGCCACTTACTTGATAATCCACATGAATCTAGTAGCCTCTACAAGGCCTTGCTCTTGCAAGAGCCATTGATGGCTCATGATAATGGATTCTAACATTCTAACATTTCTAACACCTAACCCACTAACTTGCTAACTTGCAAATGCTACTTTTATTTCATGCTCACCTCTAACTGGTTTTGATGATTTAATAGTAGCTTGCAACTTGTTATGTGGTATGGATGTGTTGTTTGAATATAAAAGAACAATCTTATGGGTCATGCTCTGTATCGTCTCTTGAAGCTAAGGATTAGTGATGGCCAAGGATCCATGTGAGCCAACTATCACTAAGAGGTTAGTATGATTAGTGGATCAATTAGTAGTTAGTACCCATGAGTTTTCTTTTACTTTGCTTTAAAAACCATTTGCAAAATCTTTTATCATTTTCCCATTGTTTTTTTACCATCCTCTTAGTTCACCTTTGTTTCATTTTCCTCTTTGCTTTTCAAATCAGTTCTCTTTCGTTTTCACATCGCTGAATTCATCGCCTTCTTCATCTATCACTTCTGAATTTATTTCTTTTTTTTTTCATTCTTTAACAAAGAAGAACTTGTTAACAACTGACGTGAATAAAAACTGTTAATGCTTCTATCGCCTCCCATCCCTGTGGATTTGACCCGTTGAGCCAATGCTATAACGGAAGTATCGAGGGACATTAGCACATACAAGCTTTTACACTGATTTCATAAAACACACATTTTCAAGTGATGGTTCCGCCCCGATCAAATTTTTGGCGCCGTTGCCGGGGATGTGAATGGTTTTGATGTCACGTTTTTGTTAACATTTTCTTCTCTGTTTTGATGTGCAGGACATTCTTTACTGGATCTTAATATTGCAGAACAAACACTAGCTTTACATCTCCCTGCTCTAGAAAGCAGGGACCTAGCTTCTAAAGAAAAGCCGCGCAAACGCGACTTTTGCCACGAAAACACGGCGGTTTTGTGATAATTGTGTATCTTGTTGTGCTGGGCTGTGTTCATTGTAATAGCTAGTTGATTTGTACTATTACTTTCCTGCTTTGATTGCCTACATACTGCAATAAATTAAAGAACTAAAATACGGTATTTGGACGCTTTTAAAATGGTTTAGACATTTGCATTTAGACACATGTCAATTCAATTCCAATATACTGTATTTTGTTTTGTTGTTGTGATCTGGATTGAGGTGTACATATGGCATTACATATAGCATAGGACAAACACGTGGGTGATTTATCGCTTTGTGTTATATTCTTGTCTATATTGCCCACTTGCCCGAATTAGATTTAAGGGCAAAACCTAAACAAGATAAGGTGGGGATTTCATCACCCTTCCTTAGCCCAAAAACCACCTCCCCACTCACACAACCCAAACCCTAATAAAAATTGACAGACGTTGGCCCCCCTAAGGACATCTCAGACTCATTAAGAGATTGATCGAGGGTGGAACTTGTTTTGAATCTTAGTCTTGTGAAATCGGTGTCTAAGGTTGGGGATTAAGAGGTTACGCCTCAAAGATACCGTGGTTTGGCGTAATTAAGGCCTGTTTCTTACGCACGGATACCTCCCACCGTATTTTGCCCCTACTTGGCCGATTAGCTTGTGGTCGGATTCATACAATAACCTCCCCTGGGTAATCGACCAGTTAGGAGTCGTCTAGGTCTAGGTCAACCTTAGTATAGGCTTGGTTTTGATTTTTTATTTCTTTTTGTTTGTTTGTCTGTTTTTTTCTTTCTTGTTTGTGATTGTTTGTGAAATGAAATTCAACAATAACAATTCTTTCAATCCTAATATGAATTCATATTTCACACCGACCCCATTTCTTTCGGATAATTCCAACCCGGTTTCTCACAATATGAACCAATCAAATGCACCTGGTTGGCCTTATCCGAATCAATACAACCCATACCCCCAATCTTTTACCCATAATTTTCAAAATAATTTTCACTCTTCATAGAGTCAATGGGGATTCACCTCCCCCGAGTCAAATTTTCCTCCACCTTGTCCACAATCTTCAAAATTCACAATATCCATTTCCCAATTTTGCTTCCTATACTCCTTTTCTAGAACCACCAATTGAAGAAAAATCTGAGTTAGAAAAGAGTATAGAAGCCAATCTATAAGAGGCCGAACGACAACTTCAGAAAATGATGGCCTCTCTAAATCCACAATATTTTCAAGAGTCTGCTCAGTTCCGCCTCCTCATAATGAACAACCATCTACCCTGAAAACGAGTAAGGAACTCTTGTGTGAGTCCAAGTTTTAATCTCAAAACATGTTAGACTCACAATCTTCACTATCTTTCCAAAACCGAGATTCTTATACTCTCTTTCTGGAACATCCACTTAAAGAAAAATCAAGTCTAGAAAAGAGTATAGAAATCTTGCAGGAGTTCGCGTTACAATTTCAAAAATCTTCTTCTCAGTCTATTGATAGGTTGGAAACACAATTGAGTAAATTGGTCAACATTTATAAGAATGAAGAAACTCTCTCTTCTCAACCTTTGACCAATCCAAATATCTCTAACTCTATTAATTTGACCCATGACTCTTGTTGTTTTGGAAACCAAGATTCCTACACTCCCATTCTAGAGCATCAACTTGAAAAAATATCACATCTAGAAAAGAGTATAGAAGTCTTGCAAGAGTCCGCACTACAATTTCAAAAATCTTCTGCCCAGTCTATCAATAGGTTGGAAACACAATTGAGTCAATTGGTTAGCATTTATAAGAATGAAGAAACTCTATCTTATCAACCTTTGACCAATTCAGCTATCTCTAACTCTATTGATCTGACCCAGGACTCTTGTCATTTTGGACACCAAGATTCAATTTCAGCACACCCATCTGAACTTGTCCAAATTTCAAATGTTGAAAATCCCATTGACATTTTGGCAATTTATCCTTTTCCTGAAATTGAACTTGAGCATGAATATGATCCTAAACTTTCACTTGGTAATTCAATTTCACTTCCTGATTCAATATTGACTGAGGTGTTTTTACCTGAATTCAGGCCTTTTCCCGAGTCAGTATTGGATCCAGTGCCAGTCCATTATGAAATTGAATCGCCAATCTTTATGATCATCATATTGAACTTGACCAATTTCATACTTTTGAAAGTCCCATTGATAAATTGGCAAGTTCTCATGGAATTGAACTCAATGAAGAATGTGACTTCGATTCTCAAATTTGTGATCCAGTTCAACTTTCTAAATCAATATTGACTCCTATTTTGTTACCCAATTTGAGCAACATTTTAGAGTCAGTTTTGATTCCCATACCTGTCATTTTTGAATTTGAATCACTAATCTTAGAAAGTCACATTCCATCATGGGGAAATGAATGTGGACTTGAGTTTCAACTTCTTAATTGGACCCACTTCCTGAACCAATCTCGACTCCTGAGCCTTTACTTGACTTAAATCTTTTTCCTCAGTCGGTATTAGTTCCTGTACTTCCTGAGTCCAAATCATTCATTCTATTCTGGGACAAGGGTCTTGATAAATTTGACTCTGAAATTATTTTGAAAATTTGAAAATTAGATAGGGTAAAATTCATAATAAAAATCATTCATATATACATCATAATAATGGGTTGTATTTTAGAGGTCTCTGGTGGGTTCCTCCGGACTCCACGCAAATTGGATTGGGCCGTATTTCGTGGACCAATCAGACCACCACCGGAACCACTATCTTGAGGTGATTTTTCCTTCCGTCTCTATTTGTTTCATGCATATATACATCACGATGCATTGAGGACAATGCATGAAATGAGTGTGGGGGAGGGTTTACTAACATAGAGTTTTTAGATTTTCTTTCTTTTTCACTTCTTTTAGGATACTTTTAAAAATCTTCCCTTTTGTATATGATTTTTCTCTTTCTTTAAAAACTTTTTGAAACAAGAGACAAAGTTTTGATCTATTTTCAAGAAAATTAAGATGATATTAGAAATTAAGGAAACCTTAATTATGACATCTTAAACCTAGTCAAAATAATGGATCTTATTTAAAATTATAGGCTAAGTAAGATAAATTTAGGAGATAATTTTATCTTAAATTTTTTGCCTTAGATAGTATGCACTCACACTTACACATTTTTGGGATGGAAACAAAGACCTAAAATGCCATAAAGCAAAAATAAAATAAAAAGAAAAAATATATATAAATGAATAAAAAAATCACTTATTAAGCTGGATAACTATGCCTCAAGAAGCATGATTATTCACGCCTAACGGTGGTCAAAAGAAACAAATAATTCCCCTTAGTTTTGTGGCCTTGTTTACTCGAGTCTTTAAATCCGAGGGATGTTTTCTCATCTGGTGCCTTAAAACCGTCTGGTCTAGGAGTCATCGGTTAAAGGCTCACTACCCGGGTAAACTAGAAAGCCTAAGAAAACTAAGGGAAGAAAAAAGAAAGAAAAAAATATATATATAAATAAATGGCTTGATGGTTAGAGTTGAAATCTCAGAAATTTTCACTATCACAAGTGCATATTATCTAGATTTTATGAAGGATAAAATATTCAATCCAATTTTGAATTCTTACCTTAATTTAAGACAAGATCTTGCATAGAGACTAAGCTTAAGGAAGAATAATTTTGGTGGACTTATGATCTTAGATCGCTTATATTTTTGCAAAAATATTTCGTAAACTTGTCTCTCTTTCAAAATGCGTTTTCAAAATACTAACATTTGTCTTCTTTCTTTATGAATTTTGTGGGTTCAATCCGCTGAAAATCCTCAGGAGACAAAACTCCTCCTTTAAGGGTAACCTAGAGGTTTAACGGCTTGTTGCACACGCTCAGTGCAATCGCGTCACCTGCGAAAGTGGTGTAATAACATGTGTAGTATAGTTTTTTTTTTCTTGTTTTGCTCGGGACGAGCAAAAAGATAAGTGTAGGGGTGTGATTAGTCTACAGTTCTACATTATTATATCACATTTTCCCACCGATTTATGAATAAAATGTCAGTCTAAACTGTGTTTTGGTCTCTTTTGCAGATAATCAAGAGTCCAATGGCCAAAGGGTAATAAGAGCTTAATTAAACCTATTTTTGGGTAATTAAATCCACAATTCTTGGAGGCCAAGCAAGGGATCTTCTAGAAGATACATCGAACCTAAACCCTTGCACGTCAGACGAATATACGGACGAAAATACCCAATACGGAGTATACCAAGAAGGTCCTAGAAGCGACAGGAACCACTCGCCAAAAACCAGGAACCTAAGTCCCTGGTATTGCCACGAAAACGCGACAATAGCCACGTTTTCACGGCAATATGGTGGGGCCATGCGTCGATCTTCAACGCGTGGCCCCGTCTCGTCTTCTGGAACCTCCTTCTGCCTATAAATAGGGCAGGGTTTGGCCGAAATGGGAGGAGTTTTGGATTTAGGCTCGGTTTTTTATCTTTTAGTGTAGGGTAGTGTAAGTGTTCTCCTTCTTGTATTTTATATTTGCATTTCCTTTTTAGATCTTGTAGTAGGGCAGAGAGATTCAGAGAGAGATAGAGAGATATTAATGTAATAGATGATGACAATCTATGTAAATGTGTCTCTTTTCTTCTCCATTGTAATCTTCTCCATCTTCTACATGATGCTTAGCTAATTTCTTCTTCCCTTGGCAATCTAACTACTAACCACTAACCATCTAACCACTTATTTGATAATCCACATGAATCTAGTAGCCTCTACAAGGCCTTGCTCTTGCAAGAGCCATTGATGGCTCATGATGATGGATTCTAACATTCTAACATTTCTAACACCTAACCCACTAACCTGCTAACTTGCAAATGCTAATTTTATTTCATGCTCACCTCGAACTGGTTTTGATGATTTAATAGTAACTTGCAACTTATTATGTGGTATGGATGTATTGTTTGAATGTAGAAGAATTATCTTATGGGCCATGCTTTGTATCATCTCTTGAAGCCAAGGATTAGTGATGGCCAAGGATCCATGTGAGGCAACTATTACTAAGAGGTTAGTATGGTTAGTGGATCAATTAGTAGTTAGTAGCCATGAGTTTTCTTTTACTTTGGTTTAAAAACCATTTACAAAATCTTTTATCATTTTTTCATTGTTGTTTTCACCATCCTCTTAGTTCACCTTTGTTTCATTTTCCTCTTTGCTTTCCAAATCACTTCTCTTTCGTTTTCACATCGCCGAATTCATCGCCTTCTTCACCTATCACTTCTGGATTTATTTTCTTTTTATTTTCTCATTTTTTAACAAAGAAGAACTTGTTAACAACCGACGTGAATAAAAACTGTTAATGCTTCTATCGCCTCCCGTCCCTATGGATTCGACCCGTTGAGTCAATGCTATAACGGAAGTATCGAGGGAACATTAGCATATACAAGCTTTTACACTGATTTCATAAAACACACATTTTCAAGTGCTGGTTCTGCCCCGATCAAAGAGCCATTGATGGCTCATGATGATGGATTCGAACACTCTAACATCCTAACTCTCTAACAAGCTATCATACTTTACTCCATGCTTACTCTTATTTAGTTTTGATGGTTTATGTGTAATTTGTACTTGTTTTGTTGAGCTGGGATGTGAAAGTTATCTTATGGGTCATGCTTTGAAATGCTCTTGAATCAAGGACTTGTGATGGTCAAGGATGCATGTGAGGCAACTAACACTAAGAGGTTAGAATATTTAGTGGAGCCATTAGTAGTTAGTAGCCATGAGTTTTCTTTCTCTTTTTACTTTATTTTAGATATATTTCAAAAACCACAAATGTCTTATCTCCTATGTTCCCACTTCTTCATGTTTCACCATAATCTTCTCTTTTTATTCTTTGTTTTCTTTTCTTTTGATTAACATTGAAGAAACTTCAACACACACGTGAACATTCCGGTAAAGCTTCTATTGCTTCCTGTCCCTGTGGATTCGACCCGTTTAGCCTCTATGCTATAACGAAAGTATCGAAAAAGCCAAAGTATGCACTTTTAATTATTGATTTCAAAACGTACACTTTTCGTGCACGATTTTCCCCCAATCATTGGTCGACCGTTGTTCTCAACCAGAGAGCAAAGCTCTCTGTCGGTCGACCGGAGTGGTCGATCGGACCCAACTGAGAGCAAAGCTCTTGTAGTCGGTCGACCGCACGGTCGACCGAGGTGCACATAATGCACTTTGGTGCATGTCGGTCGACCGCTCGATCGACCGACAGAGCAAATCTACTCTGCATACGGTCGACCGGTCAGTCGACCTACTTTAGACCAAAAGCTTGTTATGGAAATCTTGACCAATCTTTTTCTGACAAAATAAACTTTGATCTTTAAACACAAAATAGAGTTCTAAGGACTTGAAAGAACCAGTCTGTGATCATGGATCAATACAAAATAAAGTTAGAATTGTATTTTGTAAAAGTACTTTTCTAAAATCAAAAATTGGTTTTTCCAAAACTCATTTTTTTGAAACTCGATCTGAAAACGGAAAGGGAATAGTTTTGAGCTCTTTTCAAAAAAATACTTAGGAGTCTGAAAGATGTGTGTGTGTCAATCCCAAAAGCTATCAACCTATATCTTCTTGATTTTAACAAACGACTATAAATCCTATCTAAAAAGCAAAAAAGCAAAAATACAAATTTTGATATAGTCTTCTTTTGCAAACTTGATCCTTGAGCTCGTCTATGTGCTTAGGCTCTGGGATCTATATCTTCTGGGCTTCCAAACACGTGAGTCTTGTGATGGAGTCGAAATGCAATAAAGAATTAACGTGAAACTTTGTTAAACAAAATTTTTAAAAACATAACTACATTTATTTTGTTATCATCAAAACTAGGGTTAATTGCCTTTGGGACAACAATCTGCCCCTTTATGAAGATGACAAAACACATGGAGTTATCACAAATAATTTGGGAAGAGACTTCAAGCGAAGCTCCCCTAAACACATGCATATATCAAAATGTGACATATAAGTTAGATGCATCAATAAAAGCATATGAATAAGATATGTCAATCAAGCTATATGCAACTCATCTATGCATGCCAATAATATAGAATTACAATGGTGTATGCACAAACGGTTTCCTCCAACTAACCAATAACCTCCAACCTCCAAACAAGTGGTAAATGGTTAGTTTACAAAGGATACATAAAAATCCAAACATACCACATACCACACATAGAAGATATGTATCAAATATATCAACAAAAAGAAAGAGATACATAACTTCCCAAAGACAGTAGTGATATCATAAAATAAATTTGTCCATACAGAGGTTCATGCCAACCTCAAAACAAGTTCCATACCACAAAATAAATACTACAATGTAAAAAAAAAAACATGTCCAAACACCAAATACTACATATTCACAATAAAAAAAGTACATAAATAAAGACATGAAGACTCCCAGAAAACTCCATACAATCTATCTCTCTCCCCCCTTTTGTCATCAACACAAAAGAGGTCAATCTTCCTGAAAGTCAGGATCTTCAGGAGGAGCTGGTGCCTCGGAAGGAGCTAGAGGAGTTACTCAGGTGTTGAACAGAGGACCTGATGTAGGAAGGGACTGTGCGTGGCCTCTTGGAGGTGAAATAAGCCAAGCGTTCCTACTATAGGTATCGTCGACGCATGTCTGGAGAGAGTGAATAGAGGAGCAGACATATTGCAGGTCATTTTCAACTATATGCTCCATACTCTCAAATTTGCGGACATCTTCAGATCATACTCCCGAAGCTGAGCAGAGAGAGCTGAGTATAGATCAATAGAGGCTGAAGATGCTGAAGAGGATGTAAGGGCAACAACAGGAATGATAGGAGGGGGCTGAGGAGCAGGAGCATGCTCTCTAGCACGCCTCCTCTTTAGGATAGTGCTGTTGATATCAACTGACGGTTTGATAGACCGTTCAGTAGAAAGATCAAATTTTAGTTGTTTGAGGAGTCGAGTGATGAGCATCCCAAATGATAAGTGCCGGTTTGAGATCAGGAGGTGCTCAAAGACCATAAAATCGATGATGAGCTTTAAAATGTTAACTCTAATGCCTTTTAAAAGATAATAGATCAAGAGGGGAGCAGAACCCCATGCATAACTATATTCTCCTGATTTTGGCAGGAGATTATAGAACACAATTTTGGCTAGGACTTGGGCGGTGAGTGTATAATACTTCACCTCCTCGTTGCTAACTAAAGCAGGATTGTCATCATCGTGAAGTAGAAGAGATGCGGTGAGGGCAGATTCACTGTCAGGATATGCAAAATCATAGATATCAACATTATAAATATCTACTCCCTCACATGAGAGATGTAGTAGATTGGCAAATCGATCTAGAGAAATGTTAATATGCTTGCCCAGAACACTAGATCTGAAATGATTGTTTTGAAAAGTCAGATTAGAGTAAAAATAATGCACAAGCTTAGAGTAAACGGGTTTCTTAATGGTAACTAGATATTCAAGAGAGCTTGTGTTCAAGAGGTTTGCTAGATTCAGGTGCTCAAAATCAGCGAGTACAACAGTTCTACCAGAAATAACATACTTATTATGGATCACAGAGAATCTATGAGAAGTATTCTGAGAAACAAAGGGGTTAGAAGATGATTCCGATTATTTATCCTTCTCAAATTGAAGCCTTGACATGGTAAAGATATGAGGATGATAAATAAGGATTTGGCACGAACTATAGAAAGATTTCTAGAAAAAAATATGAAGATTTTAAGAGATTAGTAATTATACCTTGAAGAACCCAAAAAATTCTCCTTAAAATCAAACAGATCTGAAGTTTTGATGAGAGATCTAACCAATTTTAGGGTTTAATTTAAGATTTGAGGTGATTTGGGAGGATTAGAGGGAAGGGAAATAGGGAGGAGAAGAAGAAGGGTTTGGTGGAGATGAGAAAATAAGAGAGAGAGAGAGAGGGAGAGTTTTAGGGCTTTTAAAACTTGGCAAAACAGTAGCAGACCCAACTCACGGTCGACCGCCTGGTCGACCGGGTTTAACCGAGAGCATCTCGGTTTCAGTCGGTCGATCGATTTAGGCCAAAATAATTTTTTTGTATATCAGGTTACCTCGGTCGACTGCCCGGTCGACCAGACCTAGTCCAGGTCAACTCGGTCGACTGGTCGGTCGACTGGACAACCCTAAAAATAGTTTTAAAAGGTAGGAATTTAGGGCTTTTGAAAATTATTTTTACTTGGATATTTTATACATAAAATAGAGAAATAACACCAAAAATCTTATAGGCATGAAAAACAAATGAAAATGATATCAAAACATTTTATTATTATTATATTAAAAATATATTTTTCAATAATTAAATCATATATTAAGCCATTAAAAATAAGATATTGAAGCCGAATATCCTTAACGAGTTCTAAACTTCTTTTCGTCATTCTTCTAGATAAGAGTTAAGGCGAGCGATTGCTATCTTGATTTATTTCTTAAATATGGTTTAAATATAATACCCAACTACAAGATAGATATATAAACAAAATAGATATACATGTATATGAGCAAAAATCTATATACACATACATGCAAAGATATCTATCAACCAAGTGAGCATGGAAAAATACAATACACATGCGCAAGCAATTCATGGGCTAGTAAGGAACAAAAGTAATGTTAACGAACTAGCTCTAATAAAAGCAAGCCATAAAAAAAAATCATGTATCCATAACTAAATCATATAACACAAAAGAAGAAGCTAGCTAATCTTATGCATATATAGAACTAGCTAGAAATCAAATTTTCAAGTCGAGAAATTATCAAACATAGGCAATCTCCAAAATAGGTGCTTCTTGATAACGATGCAAAATGACGGTTGATCCTTTGAGCTTCGATGCATTCACCACCAAGGCACCATCTCCCCCTAAGTCTTGGAGGAGAACGATCTACATCAATCAAGTTTGGTGTGTTCTTTGGTACCCAAATCTTTTGGGTCCTATAGGGTTAATACTTTCTCGAACCCAAATATTTTTATTTCACATGTTCAACTTAGTATAACAAAATTTAGCTAAATGGCCTTTGCGGCCGCAATGTGCACATGTGTACACTTTGCCATACATGAAAGCATACTTATGTTGATGTATATGTGCATGTTGTGCATGTTTTTCATGGTGTGTGTTAGATGAATGAGGTGTACGTTTCCTTTGGGTTTTTCATGTTTCCTTTGGGATTTTCTCTTTAGAAACATAGTGTTCATGTCAAATGCACGCTTTTTGAAAGTGGTATCTAAAATATCAATACGTTTTTGGATATCCAAAAATTCATTTTTGTTAAAAGCAATATTAGGGCTTTTACCCTTACAAACAAGTTTATATTTATCAAAATTCTTTTTCATTTTCTCAAAAGAAATAGATTTCTCTTTAAAGACAATTTCTAGCTTATTCTTTAGAAAATCATTTTCCTTTTATAATTTTTTATTTTGTGCAAGAGAAATTTCATATCTATTTTGTAATTTTTCAAAAATTTGTGCATGTTCATCCATAGTTAAATCATTATCTTCTAAAGAAGTTTCGAGATTTACCATGGAAGCCTCCTCTCCGTTTGCCATGAGCAAACGTGTGTGACATCGATCTCTTTTTCGGAATTCGTTTTCGAATCATCCCAAGTGGCTACCATTACCTTTTTTTCCTATGCACGTTTTTGGAGGTAGTGGCTTGAACTGAGGGCCGCAATTAGATGATTAGTCTTCTTGCAATGAAAGCAAAGACCCATCTCCTCCTTCTTCTTTTCAAATCTCCCTTGATGTCTTCTTCTTCGGAAGTTGCTTTGTCTTTCCTTTTTATGAAACATCTTGCCCACTTTCCTAATGAGCATGACAAAGTCCTCATCACCGTCTTCTGACGATTCTTCTTCATCAAAGGATGATGGAGTAGCCTTGAAAGCTATTGCTTTCTTCTTTGTTGTCTTCTTTTCTTCTCTCACCTTCATTTCCATCTCATGGATTTTGAGATTTTCAATGAAGCCGGAGAAGTCCATCTCCTCTCTATCATTGAGCTCCTTGAGGGTTATCACCTTGACTTCCCAAGCCTTGGAGAGAGCTCTAATGACCTTATGAATCTTTTGGTCATTATCAATGGTGTCACCTAAAGAAGATAATCTATTAGTAATCTTGGTGAACCGAGTAAGCATCTCATCAATATTTTTATTCTCAAGCATGTAAAAATTCTCATATTAAGAACGAAGCAAGTCAACTTTAGATCTCTTGACTTGCGACGTCCCCTCACGAGTAATGAGAAAATCATTCCAAACCTCATAAGCAGACTTGCAATTAATTACACGAGAAAGATCATCTCATTTAATGCTTGTGTAAGTGCATATTGGGCTTTAGCATTGACCTCATAGTTCTTAGCAATTGCTCAGACCATGTATCCTCATCACATTGAGGTTTAACAAATTCTTTGGTAATGGCTTTGGTAACTCTAACTCCTAGGAACTTAAGGAATAGGTTCATTTTGACCTTCTAAATGGGAAAGTTCAACGGATAAAATTTGGGTGGGGACTTGATGCTAGAGAAGTCATGTGATGCCATGAAAACAAATATAAGTGCATAAACAAATAATAAATGCAACAGATGAATATAGCCAAATGAAAGGATCTCCCCAATATGGTTAAACCAAAACTAGGGTTAGGCTCTGATACCAATTGTAAATCATCTAGAGGGGGGTGAATAGATGATGGCTATACTAAATGACAAATAATGCGAAATTAAAATTTACTTGCTAGCAACCTAGCAAATACCAATCACAACTCAAGAAATACTTACAAATAAGTAAACAATATAAGTGTGCAAGTAAGTAAAGAGAGAGTAGAGTGAAGAGAGAAAGAGTAAGCAATCGCAAATACGATGATATGTTCTGAGATCGAGCCACTGCTCGACGTCCCCGCCTTCAACACTATGAATGATTTTCACTATGACCAATCTCACTAGATCGTCAACCATTATAAGTTCTCATTAGTACTCAATGGACTCACAAGTCCTCTCTCGCGGTGTTGCAATACCAACACGGAGCTTACTAGCTCACTTGAGGCTGCAACCTCTACAACTTCACAATTGAAGAAAATCGGTGATCTTCACTTGATCACAAAAAGCCTCACAAGTACAATCCTATAACCAAGATGAGGAGGTGAAACTCTTTGGGATTGTGTAGTGAAAATATCTTGTAAAGTTGTAGAGGGAAGGCTCAATCTAAAAATCAAGAATATGAAATTTTAGCTCAAAAGGAAATCTTTTAAGAAAAAGCTAAATCCTGATGTAAACTTGTAAAAACTTGATCTAAATTTTAGAAATTTTGTTTTAGGGTTTTTCTACAGTCCCACTAAATATAGGGGATGAAAACATGAGGAGAAAATCCAAAAGAGTCATTGGAAAAAGACCTAGAAAAAGACAAAACAGAATATAACCGTTGGAAAAAAATCCAGAAGGAAATCTTTCTGTCGGTCGATCGATTTGTCGATCGTTGTTCCCAACTAGAGAGCAAAGCTCTCTGTCGGTCGATGAAACCAACGGAGAGCAAAGCTCTTGCAGTCGATCGACTGAACGGTTGACCGAAGTGCACATAATGCACTTTGGTGCATGTCGGTCGACTGCTCGAATGACCGACAGAGAAAATTTGCTCTGCCTACGATTGACTGGTCGGTCGATTGACTTTAGGCCAAAAGCTTATTATGGAAATCTTTTTGAAACTAATGTTTTTACGTCAAAATAAACTTTGATCTTTAAACACAAAATAGAGTTCTAGGGTCTTGAAAGAACTAGTGTGTGATCATGGATCAACACAAAACAAAGTTAGAACTATATTTTGTAAAAACACTTTTCTAAATCGAAAACCGATTTTTCCGAAACTCGATCTTGAAAACGAAAAGAGAATAGTTTTGAACTCTTTTCAAAAATACTTAGGAGTATGAAAGATTTGTGTGTGTGTTAATCCCAAAAGCTATCAACCTATATCATCTTAGTTTTAACAAACGACTATAAATCCTATCTAAAAAGCAAAAAAACAAAAATACAAACCTTGATATAGTCTTCTTTTGCAAGCTTGATCCTTGAGCTCGTCTATATGCTTAGACTCTGGGATCTACATCTTCTGGGCTTTTAAATGTGTGAATCTTGTGATAGAGCTGAAATGTAATAAAGAGTTAACCTGAAACTTTGTTAAACAAAATTGTTAAAAACATAACTACATATGTTTTGTTATCATCAAAACAAAGGCTAATGGCCTTTGGGCCAACAATTAATTCCATGACAATTTAATATCTATTAGTCCAATTATTAACTTAATTCGATCACAATTGATTTGGACTATTCTTTAAGATAACCATACACATTAAATTTGCACACGTGAGCCCACACATATTGAATTATTTATAACAATCTCCCACTTGGGCCATATATGTTACCTTATAAATATGTACACTTTATGAGCTCAAAATATTGTTATCATGTAATCAGGTATTCTTAACAATTTTGTCTATTGATTATACTGATATAGGACTAAAGGATTTTTGTTATAATTAGCGTAACTAAAGCCACCAATAATCACATATACCAATACAACCAAACGACATAGATCAATCATGGATGTGTAGCATAAAAATTACATGTAATGTGATCTGAACATGCATATTTCCAACTAGTCCACCTTTAAACTTTATTGAGATCAAACTTTAACATAATAAAACAAACAGTATAAACTGAATACTTTATTTCTGATCTAAATACACAAAATGTGTCCAAAAATAGAGCAATGAAACATAGATACGAACTCTCACTAAAACATGATTTTCTTAAGTAATATAACACCCATAGAAGCAGTATGCTCATGAAAGACATTCGATGTTAATCCTTTAGTAAGCGAATCCGCAATCATAGAGTTTGTCCCAATGTGCTCTATTGAAAACTGTCCACTCTTTTCCCTTTCTTTCACAACCAGAAACTTAATGTCAATGTATCTTGACCTGGATGAGCTCTTGTTATCGTTGAAATATAGAACTACTAATTTATTGTTACAGTATAATTTTAGTGGTCTTTCAATACCACTTAGAACGCGTATCCCAGTGATAAAATTTCGCAGCCATAATCCATGGTTGGATGCCTCATAACATGCTACAAATTCTGCTGCCATAGTGGAGGGGGCTATGAGTGTTTGTTTAGCACTTTTCTAGAAAATAGCTCCTCCAGCCAACAGATAAATGTAGCCCGATGTGGATCTCCTACTGTCTTAGCATCCAACATAGTCAGAATCCGAATACCCAATGATCTCAATCTGATCTGACCTCTTGTATGTGAGCATGTAATCCTTAGTTTTCTGTAAATATCTGAAGACCCTTTTGGCTGCTCTCCAGTGATCCATCCCAGGGTTACTTAAATATCTGCCTAGCATTCCAACAATGAATGCTATGTCTGAACGTGTGCAAACCTGAGCATACATTAGACTCCCTATAGCTGAAGTATAGAGAATCTTCTGCATTTCTTTAACTTTAAGGTCATTCTTAGGGAATTGATTTAGACTGAAGTTATCACCTTTTGCGACTGGGGTATCTTCTGGTTTGCAATCTTGCATACCATATCTTTCAAGCACCTTTTCTATATAGGCCTTTTGTGACAATCCAAGAATACCCCGAGAGCGATCCCGGTATATCTGGATTCCTAAGACAAAAGACGTCTCACCAAGATCTTTCATATCAAATTTTTGGTAGAAATCTCTTGGTTTTGTGCAAAATTTCTTTATCATTGGTAGTAAGGAGTATGTCATCAACATATAAAATTAAGAATATATACTTACTCCCACTGAACTTGTGATACACACAATCTTCAACAACATATGTCTTGAAAACAAATGAGACAACTACTTGATGAAACTTGCAGTACCATTGACGAGAAGCTTGCTTGAGTCCGTAGATGAATTTCTTTAGTTTTCAAACCATATTCTTTGGGACACGAAATTTTCTAGTTGCACCATATATATAGTTTCCTCAATGTCACAATTGAGAAAAGCTGTCTTAACATCCATCTGATGTAACTCATGGTCAAAATGTGCAATAAGAGCCATAATTGTCCTAAAAGAGTCTTTCGATGAAACCAGAGAGGAAGTCTCTATAAAATCAATGCCGTCCCTTTGAGTAAAGCTTTTAGCTACAAGACGAGACTTATATCTTTTCACATTACCTTTTGAATCCCTTTTGGTTTTAAATATCCATTTGCAACCAATGGCTTCTTTCCTTCAGGTAATGTGACAAGATCCTAAATTTTGATTGTCTTGCATAGACTTATACTCTTCATTCATGATATCTATCCATTTTTGAGAGTTAGAATCCTTCATGGCTTGATAGAAATTGATTGGATCACCTTCCACCAATCCATCAGTGTCCTCATGTTCTTAGAGGAATACTATATAGTCATCTGGAATAGCATTTCTCCTCTCTCTTGTAGATCTTCTTAATGGTATTTGTTCTTGAGGTTGTTCTTCAGGAACAATTACCTCAATTTGAGTGGGAAGTTGTTCAATATTGTCTTGATGAGGTTCCATATCTGCTTCCCGAATAATGACAGGTATAGAAACCTATACACTATCAAAAGCAGTAGGAGGGATCGTAACTGATTCCTCCTCAAAGATAATGCTCTTACCTTATTTCTTCCCCCAAACTCAACATTCTCAAAAAATGTTGCATTTCCTGTTTCAAAATTGACTTAATAGTGGACCATAAAACTTGTAGCCCCTAAATCGCTCAGAGTAAGCAATGAAGTTGCTGCTCACTGTTTTGGAGTCCAATTTCTTTTCATTTGGCCTATAAGGCCTAGCCTCAGTGGACATGCCCAAATATGTAAGTGCTTTAGACTAGGCTTTCGACCTATCCAAAGCTCATAAGGTGTTTTGGCAGTGCTTTAGTTGGTACTCTGTTCAGGATATAAGCTCCTGTCTTTATTGCTTCTCCCCAGAGTGATTCTGGTAAGGTAGAATGACTAATCATACTCCTCACCATATCCTTAAGAGTCCTGTTTCGTCTTTCAGTCACACCATTTCATGCTAGGTTAGCCTGGCATGGTGTACTGTGGGATGATCCACATTCCTCTAGGAAGTCAGCAAATGGCCCTGGATGTTGTTCTCCTGAACCGTCATATCTACCATAGTACCCACCTCCACGGTCAGATCGACACACTTAATTTTCTTGCTGAGTTGAGTTTCATCTTCAGTTCTGAATATTTTGAACATGTCCAGAGACTCTGATTTCTCATGAATGAGATATAGGTACCCATAGCGTAAGTAATCATCTATGAATGATATAAAGTATCGTTGAACATTTCAAGAAGCTGTAGAGAATGGTTCACAGATATTCGTATGTATCAATTCTAAGACGCCTGAAGATCTGTTTGCACCTAATCTGTTATTTTTGGTCTGTTTTCCCTTAATACACTCCACACAGACATTTTAGTCTTAAAAATTAAGGGAATCTAAATACCTTCTGTCTCAAGTCGTTCTATTCTAGATTTGGATATATCACCCAAACGTTTGTGCCATAATCTTTTTGAATTTTTTTTATTTAGCTTACGTTTTGTACCACGTGAATCCACATGCAAAGTTTCATTGTATGATTCAATAGTGTCAAGCAAATAAAGGTTATCATAAATACTCAATGAACCAGTACCAACAATATTTGAATTTAATGAAAGACTAAACTGATTGTTTTCAAAAGAACAAGGATAACCAAAATTTTCCAATACAGAAATAGAAACCAAATTCCGTCTAAATGACGGTACAACAAAAGTATCTTTCAAGTCCAAATAAAAATCAGTTCCTAATAACAACATAAAATGCCCTATTGCCTCAACTTCTACCGACTTTTCATCGCTCACAAAGATGTATCTTTTACCATCACTTGGCCTTCGATAGCTCAGGCAACCCTGCATAGAAACACTTATGTGAGTAGTAGCACCAGAGTCTAACCACTAAGTGTTTCTAGATACTGAAGCTAAATTAACCTTAGAACATACCAAAGTAAAGAACACACCTTTCTTGGCACGCCAAGTATGATATTTTGTACATTCTTTTTTTATGTGTCCAGGTTTCTTACAAAAGAAACAATCTTCACTTTTCTTAAGTTTCTTTTGATCTGGACCCTTAGCAGCTTCATCCTTCTTCCTTTTCTTATCCTTATCTTTTGTAGTACTGACAAGATGAGTACTTTCAGATTTCTCATGCTTAAGCCTTTCCTCTTCTTGCACACAATATGAAATGAGCTCATTCAGAATCCATTTCTCCTTTTTGACAGTTATAACTGACCTTAAATTGACTTAATTGTGCAGGAAGCGAAATCAATACCAAGTACACGAGTAAGTCCTCAAACTGCTCAAATTTTAGTGCCTTAAGCTTGAAAGCAATATGAGACTTCTGGATGATGTACTCCCTTATGTTTCTCTTGCCCTTATACTTCATAGAAATGAAGCTAACTAAATGCGTGCTTGTTTCTGCCTTATCGTTCTTTGCAAAATATTTCTCAATTTCGACAAGAAAATCTTTAGCCAAATTATCGCATCAGATACTGTACCTCAAAAGGCTTCCCGAATGCCGCGCTTTATGATCATTAGACTTATGCGATTAGAGCGTTCCCACTTCTCAAAGTTTTTTCTATCATCTGGAGAACTTTCAGTTATAAGAGAAGCATGTTGATCTATCCTTAGTGCAAGGTCTAGATCCATGCAGCCAAGAACGATTAGAACATTCTCTTTTCATTCCTTGAAGTTTATCCCATTGAGCATGGGGATACTA
Organism: Agave tequilana; assembly: GCA_038442645.1. Taxonomy (NCBI): domain Eukaryota; kingdom Viridiplantae; phylum Streptophyta; class Magnoliopsida; order Asparagales; family Asparagaceae; genus Agave; species Agave tequilana. Next base: position 30,721 of record JAVJIF010018319.1, on the reverse strand, counting down.
TTGGTGGTTGTAGATATAGTAACAACAGATATAATAGCGGTACAGAGAATAAATCAAATACACATGCATGTTCACATCATAATCAAATAAATAACTTTTAAATTTAAATAATTATGGAATACATTTTAAGATACTTGACTTAACATTAATATCAAGTCTTTGGACAGTAATATTAACTTGTAAGTGGTACTCTTGGTGTAGTAATCAAATGTTGACAATAAATCCTGTCAAATAATAAATTTATCTTTCGATCAATTTATTATTGACATGAAAACTTATAATTGTCACACATTTATCACCACAGGTGTATATGCAATTCGGCCAAATATTATCCTTCTTTAGCCGATTAATATTCGCATGAATTCACACACACACACACACAAACATCTTAACATTCTCAACAAGCCAATCTACACAAGAAAGGTCACTTTGGCTTGTTTCAATTAGTTTTATTGAATGTTAGACAATCTTAAAATTTTACTGAATGTACCCAAAAATTCGTTAAATTTTTTTTTTAAAAGTCCCAAAATTGCCCCAAAAGGGGTCCACAATATATTAGATGTCGGGCGCAGCGCTTGAACGCCGCCTTAAGATGCGCGGTGCCTTAGGGCGCCTCGCCCGTCAGGGAGGCGTGACCGACGAATGCGTACCTGGCCTGGTCGCGCTGGGCGCAGCCTACCCTGGTCGCACCTACTTCCCCTCTTAATTTTTTTTAATCTGAAAGAAAAGATCTGAAAAACCCAAAATTATATATATATATATATATATATATATATATATATATATATATATATATATATATATATTTTGAATTCAGATCTGAGATTTTAGATCCATAAATCTGAAGAAAATGGAAGTTTTAACCAAAGCCAAAGTAATCAAGTATATAATTCATAAGATCTAATCTATAATTCATGAAATATGAATTAAAATGCAAGTTTTTAACTTTAATTCCCAAATCTATGAATCCTCAAAGGAGAGGCTCTGAAATCAGTTATTGGATCTTAAATTAAAAAATAATAGGTTTGAATCTACAATGCTTATCTTTAGAATAAACAAGATCAAAGGCCATAAGTTTATCATAGATCAAACCCTAAAAAAAATAAATCTGGCCTCCTTGAAGATTCAAAGACATGAGAAAATATAAAATAATAAAGGTGAAAACGTACCTTGATCCATGACTGAATTGCTTGAATTATTGGGATAAAGATGACCTTCCAAAAGATCTATATTTTACTAGGGCTTCTCTGTGCCTGAAGGGATCTCAAAGAGAAGAAGATGATACGTTACTGTGGGGACCATGATCCCTTATATAATAGTAAGAGTTTTCCTTTTTTCAATTTGGCCCTTCAACAAATTAGAAATTGAATAATTATCTCTACACATTAATTCCATGACAATTTAATATCCATTAGTTTAATTATTAACTTAATTAAATCATAATTACTTTGGACTATTCTTTAAGATAGCCATACACATTAAATTTACATATGTGAGCCCACACATGTTGAATTATTTTCAATAATAGTTTGTAACTTTTTGTATATAATTTATTCTTTTTAGTTTATTTTTACTAGCATAAGAATACTTTTGAGCACTATCTCAAGTGATAACTTATAAATCTAAGTTATTAGAAGTCGCAACTTCAAGTTTTAGTGAGTGCGATATTATTTTTTATTTTTTTTTTTTCTTATTACATTTACGCTCACACTGAAAAAACATCCTACATACCAAGCAGAAAAGGCTCCAGTAGCCCTCACATTCTAGTTCTAGGCAAGGTTAGGATACTAGGGCCTGTTTAGTTCTAGACTTATACAAATAACTCATATCAAATACTCCTGGCACAAAACCTTAGCCTGATTCAAAGAAATGCAACTTGGCCTAGCCATAATAGGGTTTGAATTCCTGTTGGTTAAAGGAAGAAAATAAATATAGGATAAAATTAATTAAAGTTTTTAACCGACAAATGAACAACTCCATTTCTCAAAGGGAGGGGAATGGAGAAATCGAGCTTACAACAGTACATGACACTTGTCGTGTAGACTAAAACTATTTACCTTTAAGAGTTCTTTTTATTTTTATTTTTTTATTTTTGTTTCGTTGTTTTCTTTTCTTCCATATGTTTCTCTTTTTTCATCTTTGATTCAACTATACTTATTTCTTACAATTCCTTCTTTGATTTTTTTTAATTAGATGTTTTTTGTTTTCTTTGTCTCTATTTTTTTCTTCTAGTTTTTACTTTTCCACGATTTATCCAATGACAAATAGAAAAACTAGAAAAAGAAAAATTATGAAGAAAAGGGAAATAAAACATAAGGGGAAATATGGTAAACATAAAAACCAAAGAATATGGGTGTGTAGTGGCCAAAATTTGACCCACATTTGGATGATGACACATGTCCAAACTATCGAGGAGTTTCCCCAAGACATCTACAACTCTCAGAGTCCATCCCAAAGTCTCTGCCACATCCAACCTTCTCAGAGCTGCCTACTATTCCGAAGACATATTCGACCCAGAATTATGCCACTCTGAGGCCTTTACCACTCTGAAGCCTTTACCACTCTGAAGTCCTTATCTCCTCAGAGTCTTTTGCACTCTGAGACCCTCTCTGTTCCAAGGCTTTAGCTCCGAACTTGAAGCTCCAGCAATAGATCATTCTTGATCTTTGTCGACAGTTATATAGCTCTGTCCTCCCCTATGTTCATAACATGTAATGTCCCTATCAGCGAAGACAGTTATGAACAGTAATAGATTTTCCTGCACACAATTCCAACCAACTAGCGTCGATGATCACAGCCTTTACAACAAATCCAGCAAGTGCAGATCGTGTAGTTACAACAATCCTTCAATTATGCCCCATGCCAGCATCCATGTGAGGTATATATTATCTTTCTTCTCCAAGGACAGAGGGTATCCTTAGAACACACACCCTACCACACTAGCAGTCTCTCTCTGCTAGTCCACCATTATACACCTGCAGTTACCCTCTACACGGTCCACCTTTCTACCACACTGGCAGTTTCCCTCTGTCAGTCCCCCTTTCCTTTTCAACTATTGATTCTAACGCCTGAGAGTCTTAGGCCGGTGTCTTATCGATACTTTTAAACTGAAAGTTTCTTCTGTCTCTGTCTGTTCTGATAGATCACATTGGGAGCGTCCAACTGCTTGTGGTGGATTTTGATCCCGGGTTTTTATTTATCACAAATTGGTGATTTAATTGAGATTTTATGTCTACACTCGAGGTCTCCCTCCCTCCATCATAATCAAACCTTCCTCAAAAGCCTCTCTCTAGCGTCGATGGCCCCCAAGATGCATACGATCATGCACAACGACGCCCTTTCCAAAGCCGGGACTAATACCAACATTGAGGCACGATCCCCATATGCCGCTAATTGCGAGCACATCACAGACGATGCCGACTCCTCTTCATCTCAGAGGATAGCCACTAGCGCCCAACTGCAGCTATACGAAGGCCAGATCCTCAGATACTTGCAGACATGAAATAGTAGAAGAAAGAGCGGTAAGCCCGGTCAGATCGCGATCTGGAGCAGCAACTCTTAACCGCTAGAACGTCGTTCATAAACGGGTGGCGTTGAGGAAACTCAACGACCAACTTTAGGCTCAAATTGTTGCCCTCTAAAGCACTCATGCACAAACGTAATTAGAGGATGAACTTGAAAGGAGAGAGTTGCAAGGTGATAGGTCCATCATGAATCTGAGGTAGCCCAGATCAACGATTCCCCTACGCGAAGATGGCTCGAACAATGAGGCTTACCCATCTCGTTACCAAGGAGGAGTTTAGCGTGGCCAGACTCTGAAACATATCAAGGAGTTTCCCAATATCAGAACCTTCAATAAACTAGTTTAAACGTAGATCCAGGAGGTGAAGCTACGTTTCATAGTGGATCGACACTGACAACTTTCATAGTCTCTGACTCCCCTTACTCCAAAGAGATCTTGGAGTGCCAGTTCCAGAAGAAGTTCTCGCTCCGACCTTTGACTACTACTCCAGAGCGAGTGACCCAGTTCAACACATTAGACACTTTCGGGATAAATACTGGTCCACTCCTGTAACGTTTCACTCATATGCCTATCCTTCCCGTCTAGCCTGAAAGGCGTGGCTTCAGATTGGTTCTACTCCCGCCACCGAGTTTGCTCCACAGTTTCGAGGACATAATTGAGGCGTTCTTACTAAATGCATGTAATATCTCTAATTTCTAATACGTGATTTAATATATATAATAGTATCTTAATATGTATATATTATTAGCATTAAGAGGTTAATATTATTTGATGTGAGTTATTATTATTAATTATAATTAATTATTATGATGGTATTAATATGTAATTTTTATTAATATAGATTGTGTTATGAATATGTCTATCCCCCATCCTCCACCCATCAACTGTCCATAATAAATGTGATTACTATTGCCGACATAGTAACCCAATTTTTTTTTTTAAAAATAGGCTCTTCCTGATTCATTTCAATATACACTTGAAAAATTAATAAGAATTCATCTTTCTACATCTCTCTCTAGAATTATCTAGTTCTGTCATCAACCTCTACCTCCATCAGCTCAGAAAAAAGTATTATCATAAGTCTTTACCTCTATTAGCTCATGGTAAAAGTCATGTCACAAGCCTCTAACTCTACTATTTCAAGATAAAAATGACAAGTTATTCTACTCATAATACTCGTATAAGATTACTACTATGAAATGAGGCTTTGTCACCTACTTATAGCAATGTGATACGATTATGAAAAGTTAAATTATTATACTCATTATACTCATATAACACTACTACTATATATGAAAGGAGGCTCTGTCACCTATTTATAGTAATGTGATGTGATTACAAAAAGTTAGATTATTATACTCATTATACTCATATAACATCGCTATTATATATGAAAGGAGGCTCTACCATTGATTGAGGCTAAACCTGCACAAAAATACAGAATTTTAGATTTTAGAATGAAGATGTGCAAGTGCTCAATTCTTACCGCTATAGCAAGTGGCTATGCGGGTCGTGATCCACAAGGAGGGTTTTGCGATAGAAGCGTTTACGTTTCTTTATTGAAATCTTAATGAAGATAAAACGAAAGTTCTTCTTTGTTTAAAGAAATGAAAATGAAAAAGAAAGTTATGTTAAAGTTAGAAAGAAAATGAGAGATGAAGAAGGTGGAGAGAAATGGAGAATGACTATTTACAAAGAAAGGGGAAAGAAAGTGACTATATACAATGAGTCGAAAAAGAATGATTTGGAAGAGGTAGTGATCTATACTAAAGAAATAAAAGAAAAGAAAGAAAGAAGAGTGAAGAAATACTTACCTAGGTTGATTGATGACTTACTTGGAAAGCTTTGCATGTTCTACCTTTGCTTTGGAGGCGTTCAACGCATAGTGTAAGTTCACCTAGAGGTGGGGGGGTGAATAGGTGATGGCTAATCTAATGGTCACTAAATGCCAAATAATACGGAATTTAATACTGTTATGACCTAATTAAACTTCTTACACTAAACACTATGTATAACACAAGAGTGTTGCCAAATTCCCCGTGAAGGGCTCTGGACAAACTCCTCTAGATTCCCCTGGATATGGGTTGAGGTGCCGCATTGGCTCTCTTGGTTGAATACAAGTGTTAGCAAAACAATCCCAAGCAAGTATAACAATTAAGCACACAAGTATATCAAGTATGTAAATATAAAGACAATGTAAGCTATGCAAGATATAAGTAAGGAGAGAGAGAGAAAAGGCAATCGCAAACACAAAGGGTTTGTTTCGAGGTTCGAGCACACTTGCTCTACATCCCCGCCTTCGACACACGAAGGATTTTCACTATGCAAGATCCCAATGGATCTCTCCCCGGTGCCGCAACACCTACAACTCTCGGACTCCCTAGTACGTACACACGCAAGCCCCACAAGCTCGCCGAGGCCGCACCTCAAACACCAAGTTCGCACCCGAACTTGAAACAACGCGGACACACACGTCCGCCTCCTCAAAGTACAAAGAATAAGTCTTTGGTTATCACAACACTTTGATCACCTAAAAACTATCTCACTACAACACTCCTATAAGATGAATAGACAATGGATAGCTCAAGTGTTTGTGTGAGAAAAACAAGGATTGAGATGGTGGAGGAAAACTCAAAGAATCACTTTTAACACTCTTGATAAACTCTCCTTTTAATTGGAAGTATTGGCTCTAAATTTTGTGGAGAAAAACCTCTGAAAAGAGTAGGAAAAACTGGCTCTAAAAGTCTCCAAAAATCTTAGCTCAAAACAATGACCAAACCCCAAATTTATAGGCTGTCAAAAACTAGCCGTTGGGGTTCTGTCAGACCTGTCGGTCGACCGCCCGGTTGACCGCCAACGGTCAAGAATCCGACCGTTGGAGCCTCCGGTCGACCGCCCGGTCGACCGAAAAGAACAGAGAGCACTACTCACAGTACCGGTCGACTGGGTCGGTCGACCGGCCAACTGCCAGGTCAAGGCATGCACGCTGTGCACGTCGGTCGACCGGTCCGGTCGGCCGACTTCAGATATAGTCGACTATACAGTCGACTTGCTGAAGCCTGAAACAGAAAACTGGGATTGAAAAACTTGGTCTTTTTGATTGAAATAAAATCCCATAAATACTTAGAAAATCTACAAAAATAGTTTTACTAATATACTTTGATAATCAAACATTCTTGCACAAAATCAAGGCATGTTATAAAAGATTGGACTATTTTTGTAAGTAGGAAAATATTGGCTCAAATGAAAACTTGAATTTTCCAAAATTTTGTTTTTCCAAAACTCCTTTAAATACAAAAACTAGATATTGTAATTCATTTTAAGGCATAGTGTGTATGGATATGATCCACTACACAATCAAGATGAAATATCTATGTTTTTTATATTAAGCTCTAAATATGGTTTTGGTTTAAACATATGTAAATGAAATACCGAAAACCAAAATGATATTTTTCCAAAATGAAGGTCTTTTCTAAACTGAAAATTCGTTTATGAAAAGACAACTAAAACAAGAGTGTGTGAGCATGGTATACTTGAGCAATCCACCAACTACTCTATCCTTTACATTTTATTCTAAAAATAAAATCTTCTAAAACAAACCTAGACACAAGTCTTCATCTTCTTGAAGTCTTCACTTGAAGTCTTCTTGACTTGGTCCAAACACCGTGCTAGCTCCAAAACTTGACTTTAAATCCTTTGTTGAAGCTATGCACCAACTAAGATCTTGATCATGAATCTGTCACTAATTAAACACAAGATCATTAGTAAACATAACTACATGAGTTAATCATCATCAAAACTAGAGTGATGGGCCTTTGGGCCAACAATCTCCCCTTTTTGATGATGACAAAACTCATGAAGTTATATATGCATGGATTAAAGTAAAGCTTCAAAGAAGCTCCCCCTAACTCATGCATAACACAAAATAATAAATATATGCAATAAAGCTCATAAACATGTATGCAAATGTATGGAGATAAAACAAATCAAATCTTTTTCTCCTATTTGCAAAACAAAAACATGTATGCATAAACATAAATCTTTTTCCAAAACATGCATATACATCTCAAATACTTCTCCCCCTTTTTGTCAATCATCAACAAAGGGGTTAAAGTAAAAACAAAATTTTTCTCCCCTTTTTGTCATAAACAAAGAGATCAATAAGGGGTAAACAAATCAATCAATAAAGTTTATATGCGATATACATTCATGAAGAGGAAGATGCTAAGTTAACTTCCCTGCACATATACATTACATGAAAGAGGGATGACAAGCCCTAATTCACATAACGCATAATATGCAATGCATAAGCGGAGATGTGAAGCTCCCCCTACACACATGTACCACATAAAGAAGAGTTGTCAAGCTCCTCAATATACAATACACTCAACATGAATCTATATGTAGAAGAGATGTTAAGCTCTCCTTGCATATAAGAAATACATATCAAAAATTTTATTTTTCTTATTCAAACCAAATTTTGAATTTTTCTTAAAGGTATCAGAGCTCTTGTAAAGCAAACAAATTTTTAAGATACCAAATTGAAAATAATCATTATTGTAAATCATATTGATACCAATTGATTTTAACAAATATGAAGTTGAAACACATTGATACCAAATGTAAACATAATGATCAACTCAAAAACTTTGTGCTTTAAAAATGTGAACCAATTGAAAGTTAAGCACAAGATAACACATATATATGTATGAAAAGAGAATACCAATAGAAATTGATACTACTAGAATTTGAAAGCATACATACATATAATCAAATCATGAGTATATACAAAAATAATCATATTGATACCAATTGAAATGATCCAATGATACCAATTGAAGTAAGGTAAGATCAAGTGTATATCTCATTATAAAATTTGAAGAATAAATAACTAGTTAAATTAGTTTTTGAAAAACTAGTTAAAGATTCTTCAAAAATACAATAAATCATATGTTTTTCATGAAACAAAACTAAATACACAAAATTTACACTCATAATCTATAAAGCTTAAAATGATCAGGAAACTAAGTCATGAATTAATAAATGAAGATGTGAGTGTTTAAAAGATCATGTAAATAGCATTTTTATGAAATAGTCATTTAAGCTCAAAAGATTATAAGTCACATTTTTAACAAAACAAAAACATGAAAAATCATTTTTCATAAAAACAAAACACACTTCTAGGTATATGTATGATTTATCCAATCCTAACAATACACATACATATCCCAAACATAAAAGAGTCTATCAAATGTATTTGTATGAAGGCAAGAGACTCACGGGTATACATGTATATTTATTAGATTTGAATAAAAATTACATATACATGAAGTAAAAATATGAAAATTGGCAAAACAAGTATAATGAAAAATCATCAAAACTAGTCTATACATGTGCATATAGTGGGTACAAATGAGCATGAATTGCAAACGTATATGAATCAAATGTGGCTCACTACTTGTACATGTATAAATCCAAGTTTTAATAAAAACTACATTTAAACTATCATTTACCACATGAAGCACATCAAAACATAAAACATGAACATGCTATGAATATCATGAATGAACAAGCATGAACATAAATAAAATGAGAGTTTAGAGATTGTTACCAACTCCAAAGATCCAAACATGGTGGTCTTTCCCACCAAACATCCTTGATAGCGGTGCATCAAATGTATGTCCTTCTAATCCATGCAACCACCACCAAGGCACCAAATCTCTCACGTTTTGTGAGAGCCCTCACCTACATCAAAAACAAAAGGTGGGGACTTTGGTACCCATTATTTCTTGGGTCCTTGGGGGTTAGCTTTGTAAAGCACCCAAAATTTTTATTAGCAAAATTTACTTGATGAATCTTATCATAACAAAACTTTGCTAAATGGCCTTTGCGGCCACAATGTGTACACTTGTACACCTTAGTATGCTTATGAGTGTGATTGTGATCGTGGCGTGCAACATAAGCATATGCATGATGATGTTGTGCATGAATATGTGGAGTTTGTTTCTTTGAAAACATAGACTCCAACCTAGAATGATTAAATGCACAAGAGCTCAGGTAGAGCTCAAACAATTAATTTTATTTTTCAAAAATTCAATCTCACTATCATCAATGGTGGCATGAAGATTATAGTGGGATATAGAATCATTTTTCTTTTTCTTAGAAACTTTAACTTTTCCCTTTTCTTTTTCTTTTTCAAAAATTTTCCTTTTCAAAGAGTTATTTTCTTGCAAAACAATTTCCTTTTGCTTTTCCACCACAATAATTTCATTTTTGAAAGTGGTGTTTCCTTCACAAAGATCATTCAATTTTGAAAACAAGGAAACATTTTCATTCTTCAAATTTCATTTTCTTTTTCAAGACATGCAACTTTATTTCTAAATGAGTCATTCTCTTTAAGCATGCAATCAAAATTCTTTTTCATTTTCTTATTATCTTTTCTTAGCATGTCATATTTCTCAAGTAATTGTTGGCAAAAAGAAGTGAGCTCATCATATGACATGTTATCATCTGCTACCTCGGATTCGGTAGTTACCTCAAGGGGGTTATCCCCTTGGACCATATAGCATGCATTGGAGGTGTTGCTTCCAACGTCCGAATCTCTCCCGGCATAATGTAGATCTTTTTCGCCAAGGGAGGTGATGATGTTCCTAGCTACAAAAGCCGAGTCAAGATTAGCAACCTTAGATAAATAATCATCATTTAGGGTAGATCTTAAAGCATGTAGGGCTTTTGTATTAGCCTCATTATTTTTGCCATTTAAACAATAATCATTTTTAGTGGTGGCAAGATAAACATGGATTCCTAAGGCTTTGAGGTACCAAGACATCTTAACCTTCCAAATTGGATGTTAAGAATGTCAAAAGTGGGTGGTGCCATAAACTCCATAGTGTGTGTACAAATATATGTGATTAGCCTAAAAGGAGGATCTTTAACTCTAGGTTGTAAGACCCAAATCAAGAGCACTTGGCTCTGATACCAATTGTAAGTTCACCTAGAGGGGGGGTGAATAGGTGATGGCTAATCTAATGGTCACTAAATGCCAAATAATACGGAATTAAATACTATTATGACCTAATTAAACTTCTTACACTAAACACTATGTATAACACAAGAGTGTTGCCGAATTCCCCGTGAAGGGCTCTGGACAAACTCCTCTAGATTCCCCTGGATATGGGTTGAGGTGCCGCATTGGCTCTCTTGGTTGAATACAAGTGTAGCAAAACAATCCCAAGCAAGTATAACAATTAAGCACACAAGTATATCAAGCATGTAAATATAAGACAATGTAAGCTATGCAAGATATAAGCAAGGGAGAGAGAGAGAGAAAAGGCAATCGCAAACACAAAGGGTTTGTTTCGAGGTTCGAGCACACTTGCTCTACATCCCCGCCTTCGACACACGAAGGATTTTCACTATGCAAGATCCCAATGGATCTCTCCCCGGTGCCGCAACACCTACAACTCTCGGACTCCCTAGTCCGTACACACGCAAGCCCCACAAGCTCGCCGAGGCCGCACCTCAAACACCAAGTTCGCACCCGAACTTGAAACAACGCGGACACACACGTCCGCCTCCTCAAAGTACAAAGAATAAGTCTTTGGTGATCACAACACTTTGATCACCTAAAAACTATCTCACTACAACACTCCTATAAGATGAATAGACAATGGATAGCTCAAGTGTTTGTGTGAGAAAAATAAGGATTGAGATGGTGGAGGAAAACTCAAAGAATCACTTTTAACACTCTTGATAAACTCTCCTTTTAATTGGAAGTATTGGCTCTAAATTTTGTGGAGAAAAACCTCTGAAAAGAGTAGGAAAAACTGGCTCTAAAAGTCTCCAAAAATCTTAGCTCAAAACAATGACCAAACCCCCAAATTTATAGGCTGTCAAAAACTAGCCGTTGGGGTTCTGTCAGACCTGTCGGTCGACCGCCCGGTCGACCGCCAACGGTCAAGAATCCGACCGTTGGACTCTCCGGTCGACCGCCCGGTCGACCGAAAAGAACAGAGAGCACTGCTCTCAGTACCGGTCGACTGGGTCGGTCGACCGGCCAACTGCCAGGTCAAGGCGTGCACGCTGTGCACGTCGGTCGACGGTCCGATCGGCCGACTTCAGATATAGTCGACTATACAGTCGACTTGCTGAAGCCTGAAACAGAAAACTGGGATTGAAAACTTGGTCTTTTTGATTGAAATAAAATCCCATAAATACTTAGAAATCTACAAAAATAGTTTTACCAATATACTTTGATAATCAAACATGCTTGCACAAAATCAAGACATGTTATAAAAGATTGGACTAATTTTGTAAGTAGGAAAATATTGGCTCAAATGAAAACTTGTATTTTCCAAAATCTTGTTTTTCCAAAACTCCTTTAAATACAAAAACTAGATATTGTAATTCATTTAAGGCATAGTGTGTATGGATATGATCCACTACACAATCAAGATGAAATATCTATGTTTTGACATTAAGCTCTAAATATGGTTTTGGGTTAAACATATGTAAATGAAATACCGAAAACCAAAATGATATTTTTCCAAAATGAAGGTCTTTTCTAAACTGAAAATTCTTTTATGAAAAGACAACTAAAACAAGAGTGTGTGAGCATGGTATACTTGAGCAATCCACCAACTACTCTATCCTTTACATTTTATTCTAAAAATAAAATCTTCTAAACAAACCTAGACACAAGTCTTCATCTTCTTGAAGTCTTACTTGAATCTTCTTGACTTGGTCCAAACACCGTGCTAACTCCAAAACTTGACTTTAAATTCTTTGTTGAAGCTATGCACCAACTAAGATCTTGATCATGAATCTGTCACTAATTAAACACAAGATCATTAGTAAACATAACTACATAAGTTAATCATCATCAAAACTAGAGTGATGGGCCTTTGGGCCAACACGTAGGTCATAGGATCGAGCTCGGTCCCCGTTCGCATTAGGTCATCAAGACGAGCAAGAATGAGGTGATACGGATCTTGAGGAGGAGAACATCACCATGAATCATCGTTGGCACTCACAAAGACTTTGTTAGACTTGTGCTTTGGCATTCACTTGCATTCTCATCAAAAACAAACGAGTAAAGTAGAAAGAGAAAGAAGAAAGCAAAGAAAAGGAAAGTAAAGATACGAACATAAACAAATGTTTACCTTTATTGCTTGAAATAATGGAAAAAGGAGGAGGGTACATCGGTGTCACTCTCAACATATGCCTCTCTCGCTTACTTACATGAATCATCATCTAACCAAAGCTTACATACAAGTTACATAAAAAGAAAAACTTAAACTAAGAAATGAAAAACTAGACTAAATCCTATCTCTACATGGTCGTCCATTTTCAGCACAAAGAATGGCCTTTTATAGGCCAAAAACACCAGTGAGCAGGATCCCGAGGAGATCGGGGAAGCAAACGCTCCCCCTAACTCCCCAACCTTGCCGCGAAAACATGGCTTGGGTCGCGTTTCCGCGGCCAGGGTGTGGCCAGGTGGCCACACCCTGTTGGTGGGTTACCCTAGTTTCGCCCTCTGACTTTATCTGGAGTTGGTTTTCAGTTTGAGTCCCGGATTCTGACGAAATGGCCTTGGATTCTTGGCTTTAATCGATCGATTCTGAGAGGATTCTTCTCAACCGATTTTCAACCTCTTGATTTTACCCTGATTTACTGAGTGCGAATTAATTCTGATTTAATTCAGAATTTTGGTGGGCTTTGGGCTCATTTCTCTTCATCTCCTTAAAGATTGGGCCTGCAAATAAATTAAACAATTAATTAGGACAATGCAGGCTTTTATTCTATAAAAGTATGGAAATATGATACTAAATATGCAACATTAGTGACCAATCACACCCCCATACCTATCTTTTGCTCGTTGTCACGCCCCGCTTCCCAAAATACGCGGAAACGGAGTCACGACGAGAGTCGGCGACGTATATACGTAAGGAAAATACCTCACGTATATACGCTAAGCCTAAATTAACCTGAACAAGTTATAAATCAGAACTATAATAATCATCGATCACTGCAATATACATATAAGACTACACAGGATCTGAAATGAATGAGGAATAGAATAACAGGCTAAATGTGATGTACAAGAATCAAGGAATAATAGCAGGAAAAAGAAAATGCAAGAGTACCAGAATCAAAGGGAGAGTGGATCCAGCTCCTCGCAAACCGTACAGTCTCAACGAACACCTGCACAATAGAAACAATCGTCCAATATCTGGACGTGCAAATCCAGGGTCGTCAGAACGTGACCATGGTGAGTGTGTGTGTAAAGGGGAAAGAGCTCGTGCATGAGAAACAGTGCATACATAATAATAACAGATAACTGAAAGCACAAAATAATATGATAAACACCGAATAACAACATGTATGTAGAACAAGGCAGCTAACATAACTGTAAATAACAACTGACGTTATGGTGTGTAACCTAGCATGTCACTAGTTGTTATACAATCCGGTCATGGTTATAGTTATATGTCTATCACAGCGATATAAATGTACAGTCAGGTGATATAGTCAGTCACAATACATTAACAGTTCATTATCATTTATTATGTCAGCGAACACCAATTGCCACTTGTAATAGACGCATCCCATACTACGCCTACTACACGTGTCAATCAGGGTCCTAAGTTATTGAAATTAGTGGAAGAGACATTGTCCATGCTTTAGGTGGGTCCCGTACATACCCGGGACCACGGCCTCAGTTTCCTGGCGCTGAACCAGGCTGTACCGCTAGGTACTCAGTAACAGTAACAGTAATCTCACTGTGAAAACAGTAGAACAGTAACAGTACAGATGGGATGTCAGTCATCCCCCAGGAACCCTGCAGTGGAACCCTCAGTCGGCTGCGCAACCTGTATCCTAGGTCCACCCAAAATACAGACGCTGTCTCCTCCATCAATTTCCCCAATCCCGGTGTAAGTTGTTCAATTACTTATTATTTATTTCAGTTAAGTCAGTCAATATCAAGTCACCTAGAATACTGAGACATGCAGTGACCGTAACAGTAACAGTACAGTAACAGTAATTGTATACACGATGAACAGTAATAGGAACAGTGAACAGTAACAGTAATCGTGTATACAATGAATAAAGCTGTACCGATCGTTACAGTTTAACGATACTTTCCCAGTAATTTTCAGTAACATGAACAGTATGTTTATCAGGCAGGTATCTTATCTAATTTGTCAAGTTACCTAAGTGGTATCATGATATTTATTCAGAATCACAATATAATCTTTTTGCGTTTATCCATTATGTATTTAATAAGCGAACATGAATAATAATTGACTTGTATGAACGATAATTAAACATGAACACTGTTTAAACATAACAACGTATATTGAAACAAGTTAGAAACACTCACGTAAAATAATATCATAATACTCAATAAGAAAACAAAGAACACTCACCTGAGATCGTCACGGGTCCGAATATAGACGTGGCAAATCAACTCATTAATCTACATTCAATTTAAATAATAATTATAAGAAATTTTAATTTTAAGCCATTCTAAGAGATATGACTAAAAAATAATTTTACAGAGTCACATTTCAGTTTCTGATTTTATAGAAATTTTTCTGGAATTTTTCTGATTTTTTTTCTAGATTTTTTTTCTGAATTAATTTAAGTCTAAAATCAATTAATAATCATAACGGGTCTGTTTTTGTATTTGGGTTGGGTTAAAAATGAATTAGAACCCAAATCTGTGGGCTCACTGCAAATCTGGGCTTCTGAAATTGGGCTTTGAATTAATTTTCTATGTATTTCTTTTCCTTTCCTTTTTGTTTTATGGGTTCTGGCCTGGCCCAATTAACCAGGCCCAGTTCTTTTTCTTTTTCAATTCTTTCTTTTCTTTTATTTCTTTTGGGTTGGGCCAATAACGGCCCAGCTCCCCTCTCTCTCTCTCTCTCTCTCTCTTTTTTATTACTTTCTTTTTTTTTTCTGGGCCTGGGCCAGTTAGAGGCCCGGATTCTTCTTTTCTTTTCTTTTCTTTTCTTTTTGTTTGGTTCTTGTGGGCTTGGCCAGAGGCAGCCCACCCCTCTTTTTCTTTTCTTTTATTTCACTGGGCCTGGGCCATTTGCGGCCCAGTTCCTTTTTTTTTTTCTTTTTTTTCCTCTTACTGGGCCTGGGCTTTACCAGGCCCTTTCTTTCTTTCTTTTTTTTTTTCTTTGTTTTTTTCCTTTTTAGTTGGAGGCTGCTGCTCTCGGCTTCGGCCGAGAGCAGCACAAATTAAATTTTTTTTAATTTTTATTTTCCTATATATACATTTGTATATATATATCTATGTGTGTATATCTTCTAAAATTTCTATTAATGTATTATTATATTACCCAATTTATTTTATTTATTTTAATGGATAAATCTTTTAGTTTCATAAAGAAAGAATTTTAAATCATGATACGTTATAAATTCTAATTCATATCAATTGGTTTAGATCTAGGGGAGATCTAGGTTTTTTTTGCAACAAAAAGGGAATCTTAAGCATGCTTGCTAATTAATATTTGAATTAATAAAAAATCAAATTTTTTTATACTTACTTGTTTTCTTGCTTTCTCCTTAATCTTGTATCCCGAAATCCTTCTTCGCAGTTTGAGGAAAAATATGAGGATAAGAAAAGTTATACTAGAGTTTCTCTTGATATAGGAGAGAAGGAAATGTTTAGGTTTTATAAGGCTATAAGAGATTTTCTTTTTTTTTTGAACCTGGACTCTAATTAGGCTAGATTAGCAATTAGATAAGAATGGAAAGTGGTAGGAAAAATCTCAAAGAGATTCTTCTTGAACCTGAAACTCTAATTAGGCTAGATTAGCAATTAGATAAGAATGAAAAGTTGTAGAAAAAATCTCAAAGAGATTTGATTTAGAATTTGAAATTATAGATTGTCTAGCTCATTAGATTCAACTTTAATTTCGAGTGCTCTTAGATTACACGCCAATGTGGCACAATGGTTAACTCTCTTCTCTCCCTTGTTGGGGACCTAAGTTCAATCCCCAGTGCTAGCATATATATATTATTATTATTTTTCATTTTATTTATTTATTTTATCTTACTTTATTTTTGGATATGAGTTAAAAGGGTTATGGTTTATTAGATAATTGGATCATGGGTAGATGGGTTAGAAAAGAAGATCAATTGAGAATAACGGCAACAATAACATAATAATAATAATAATAATGCTCATCATAATGTATAAAATATAATACATATATATACTTGTATAATTGCAATTCAAAAACATATGCACTTAAAATGTATGCACATATATTTATACACCTGTATAAAATACATTAATCAATAATAATAACTAATTCTACATAAAATTAATAAGAGTAGAAATACAGTATTATTAGTTAGGGAATGTTACAACTAAGTTTGGGTTCAGGATCATACTCATTTTCAAGTTCTATTTCAGGAAAAGAATAACTTGCCAAACTATCAATATCTTTTTCAAAATTTGGAGTTTGGGCAAGTTCAAATGGTTGTTCTGAAATGGAATCTTGATTTTCAAAACAACCTGACTCATCGGCTCTAACAGGACGGTTATCATTCTTGAACTTGAATCACCAACATTAAGTCACATTCCATTGTTAGAAAATAAATGTGGACTTGAGTTTCACTTTCTTGACTTGGACCCACTTCCTGAACCTATTTCGACTCCTGAACTTTTACTTGACTTAAGTCACCTTCCTGAGTCGGTATTAGTTCCTATACTTCCTGAGTTCAAGTCAATCATTCTATCATTTCATACTCCATTTTGGGACAAGGTGGTTGACAAATTTGACTCCGAAATTATTATGAAATTTGGAAATTAGATGGGGTCAAATACTTAATAAAAATCCTTTATTGACACATCTTTTAGTGGGTTATATTAAAGTAATTTCTGGTGGGTTCCTCCGAGTCCCAAGAAAAGTTGATTGGGCCGTATTTCGTGGACCAATTAGACCACCACCGGAACCACCACCTTAAGGTAACATTTTCCTTCCCTTTCTTCTTTTTCATGTATCTATGCATTAATTCATACATTGAGGACAATGCATGAGATAGGTGTGGGGGAGGGTTCTAACATAACTTAGGTTTTTCTTTTTATTAAAAACTTTTTGAAAAATAGAAACAATATTTTGACTTATTTTTGTAAGAAATTAAGTTAATTTTAAGGAATAGGAAAATCCAATTAGGATTTCTTGTACTTGGTCAAAATAAGATTATTTGTTTGATTTTTATGGTTAGGAAGAAATTTGTCAAAGTAATTTAGTCTTGATCTTTACCTTGATGAAATATGCACACTTCATACACTTACACACTTAGGGTTCAAAAACAAAGATTCTTATGCCTTATAAAAAAAATAAAAGAAATAAACAAATCTAATTATTGATTAGCTAGGTGCTTTGGCCTAGGCAAGCCTTAGTATTTATGCGAAAGATGATTAGATAAGTTTGAAAAAAAAATAATATAAAAATCTCTGATTAAGCTGGATATTTGTGTCTAATAAAGCATAAGTATTCACGCCTAAAAGGGGTTCATATAATAAAATCCTTAGTTTTGTGGCCTTGTTTGCTCGAGTCCTTAAGTCCTTGGGGTGTTTTCTCACCCGGTGCCTTAAGACCATTTGGTTTGGGAGTCATCGATTAGAGGCTCGTTACATGGGCAGATTAGAAAGCCTAATAGAACTAAAGAATAATACCACAAAAAAAAGTATATATAAATAAATAAGGCATAAGAGTTAGAGTTAATGAACCCTTAGTCAAAATTTCACAGTCACAAGGTGCATATGACTTAGGGTAAAGTAATAGACTAGATGAGAAGTACAATTTGACTCCTTACTTTAACTGATAACAAATTTTTGAATAGAGACTAAGTTAGGAATGAAAAATTCAGTCTTCCTATAACTTATAGATTGCTTAAATCTTACAATTATATTTCAAATATTTTTCTCTTTCAAAATGTTTTCGAAAATACTAACTCTTTATTTCTCTTTCTTTATGGATTTTGCGGGTTCAATCCGCTGAAAACCCTCACGAGACAAAACTCGTCCTCTAGGGGAAACCTAGAGGTTTAACGGCTTGTTGCACATGCTCAGTGCAATCGCGCGACCTGCGAAAGTGGTCTAATAATCCTTAGTATAGTTTAGTTGTTTTGCTCGAGGACGAGCAAAAGATAGGTATGTACTTCTTTTTAGTTTTCTTCTTCTTCTTCTTCTTTTCTATACAACTGTCTTCCAAGTGAGTCTAAAAGCATCGAAAGAGCCTTGCCTTTGCGAGTGCCACCGATAGCTCATGACGATGGAATTGTGAGTCTCTCTGTATCATTTCATGCTTGAGTGTCTTGATGATATAATGTGGAAGAGACCAAAAATCTACTCTTATGGGCTATGCGCTGATTGCCTCCAATTCAAGGTAACATCATAGCTAAAAACTCAAGGTAAGCTTTTGGTGAAAAGAAGGTAAGTAATTGTTTTTATTTGTTTTCTTTTATTTCTGAAAATTAAATCACCAACACTATATCTTCCAAATCACTTCTTTCCCAACTCATTTGTACATAGTCGCTTTCTTTCATTCTCTGATTTTCCCCACCTTCTTCATCTCTCGTTTTCTTTCTAACTTAACATAACTTCTTTTTCATTTTTATTTCTTACACACAAAGAAGAACTTTCGTTTTATCTTCATAAAGATTTCAATACAAAACTTTAAACGCTTCTATCGCAAAACCCTCCTTGTGGATCACGACCCGCATAGCCACTTGTTATAGCGGTAAGAATTGAGCACTTGCACATCTTCATTCTAAATCTGAAATTCTTTATTTTGTGTGCAGGTTTGCCTCAATCAAATTTGCAAAAATTGATCGAGGCAAAACCTGCACAAAAAATACGGACTTTCAGAACTTTAGATTAAGATGTGCAAGTGCTCAATTCTTACCGCTATAGCAAGTGGCTATGCGGGTCGTGATCCACAAGGAGGGTTTTGCGATAGAAGCGTTTACGTTTCTTTATTGAAATCTTAATGAAGATAAAACGAAAGTTCTGCTTTGTTTTAAGTTAAGAAAATGAAAAAGAGAGTATGTTAAAGTTAGAAAGAAAACGAGAGATGAAGAAGGTGGAGAAAAATCAGAAAATGAAAGAAAGCGACTATGTACAAATGAGTTGGGAAAGAAGTGATTTGGAAGATATAGTGTTGGTGATTTAATTTACAGAAATAAAAGAAAACAAATAAAAACAATTACTTACCTTCTTTTCACCAAAAGCTTACCTTGAGTTTTTAGCTACGATGTTACCTTGAATTGGAGGCAATCAGCGCATAGCCCATAAGAGTAGATTTTTGGTCTCTTCCACATTACATCATCAAGACTACTTCAAGCATGAAATGATACAGAGAGACTCACATCCATCGTCATGAGCTATCGGTGGCACTCGCAAAGGCAAGGCTCTTTCGATGCTTTTAGACTCACTTGGAAGACAATTTGTACCAAAAGAAGAGTAAAGTAGAAAAGAAGAAGAAGAAAGCTAAAAAGAAGTACATACAAAGAAAGAACATAGATTCGATTTCATAACGATCAAAGGAAAGAAAGAAACTTACACCATTGTCACTATAGCTCAAGCTTCATTCTTGTTCTTCGATGAAAGTCTAATCTCATCTGAATTACATAAATGAAAACTAAAATTACATGAAAAAGAAAAACAAAAACCTAAACTAAGAAATGAAAAACTAGTCTAAATCCTATCTCTGCATGGTCGTCCATTTTCAGCACAAAGACTGCCCTTTTATAGGCATAACCCACACGAGGGAGATCCCGGGGAGATCGGGGGAGCAAACGCCCCCCTAACTCCCCAACCTTGCCGCGGAAACGCGGCTGGGGCCGCGTTTCCGCGGCCAGGGTGTGGCCAGGTGGCCACACCCTGCTGGTGAGCCGCGTTTCCGCGGCCAGGGTGTGGCCAGGTGGCCACACCCTGTTGGTGGGTTGCCCTGGTTTCGCCCTCTGACTTTATCTGGAGTTGGTTTTTCAGTTTGAGTCCCGGATTCTGACGAAATGGCCTTGGATTCTTGGCTTTAACCGATCGATTCTGAGAGGATTCTTCTCAGCCGGTTTTCAACCTCTTGATTTTACCTTGATTTACTGAGTGCGAATTAATTTTGATTTAATTCAGAATTTTGGTGGACTTTGGGCTCATTTCTCTTCATCTCCTTAAAGATTAGGCCTGCAAATAAATTAAACAATTAATTAGGACAATGCAGGCTTTTATTCTATAATAAATATGAAAATATGATACTAAATATGCAACATTAGTGACCAATCACACCCCCATACCTATCTTTTGCTCGTCCTCAAGCAAAACAACTAAACTATACTAAGGATTATTAGACCACTTTCGCAGGTCGCGCGATTGCACTGAGCATGTGCAACAAGCCGTTAAACCTCTAGGTTCCCCCTAGAGGACGAGTTTTGTCTCGTGAGGGTTTTCAGCGGATTGCACCCACAAAATCCATAAAGAAAAAGAAACAAAGAGTTAGTATTTTCTAAAAGCATTTTGAAAGAAAAAAATATTTGAAATATAATTGTAAGGTCTAAGCAATCTATAAGTTATAGGAAAACTGAATTTTTCATTCCTAAACTTAGTCTCTATTCAAAAATTTGTTATCAATCAAAGTAAGGAGTCAAATTGTACTTCTCATGTAGCCTATTACTTTACCCTAAGTCATATGCACCTTGTGACTGTGAAAATTTTGACTAAGGGTTCATTAACTCTAACTCTTATGCCTTATTTATTTATATATACTTTTTTTTGTGGTATTATTCCTTAGTTTTATTAGGCTTTCTAATCTGCCCATATAACGAGCCTTTAATCGATGACTCCGAAATCAAACGGTCTTAGGGCACCGGGTGAGAAAACACCCCAAGGACTTAAGGACTCGAGCAAATAAGGCCACAAAACTAAGGATTTTATTATATGAGCCCCTTTTAGGCGTGAATACATATGCTTTATTAGGCACAAATACCCAGCTTAATCAGAGGAAATTTTTTTTTTCAAACTTATCTAATCATCTTTCGCATAAATACTAAGGCTTGCTTAGGCCAAAGCACCTAACTAATCAATAATTAGATTTGTTTATCCTTTTTTTTTCTTTTTTTTTTCAAACTTATCTAATCATCTTTCGCATAAATACTAAGGCTTGCTTAGGCCACAGCACCTAGCTAATCAATAATTAGATTTGTTTATCCTTTTTTTTCTTTTTTTTATTTTATAAGGCATAAGAATCTTTGTTTTTGAACCCTAAGTGTGTAAGTGTATGAAGTGTGCATATTTCGTCAAGGTAAAGATCAAGACTAAATTACTTTGACAAATTATCTTCCTAACTCTAAAAATCAAACAAATAATCTTATTTTGACCAAGTATAAGAAATCCTAATTTGGATTTTCCTATTCCTTAAAATTAACTTAATTTCTACAAAAATAAGTCAAAATATTGTTTCTATTTTTCAAAAAGTTTTTAATAAAAAGAAAAACCTAAGTTATGTTAGAACCCTCCCCCACACCTATCTCATGCATTGTCCTCAATGTATGAATAATGCATAGATGCATGAAAAAGAAGAAAGAGAAGGAAAATATTACCTTAAGGTGGTGGTTCCGGTGGTGGTCTAATTGGTCCACGAAATGCGGCCCAATCAACTTTCTTGGGCTCGGAGGAACCCACCAGAAGTTTCACTAATATAACCCATTAAAATTATGAATCCATCAAGGATTTTTATTAGATATTTGACCCCATCTAATTTCCAAATTCCATAACAAATTTCGGAGTCAAATTTGTCAACCACCTTGTCCCAGAATGAAGTATGAAATGATAGAATGATTGACTTGGACTCAGGAAGTATAGGAACTAATATCGACTCGGGAAGGTGACTTAAGTAAAGTAAAGGTTCATGAGTCGAAATAGGTTCAGGAATTGGGTCAAGTCAAGAAGTTGAAATTCAAGTCCACTTTTATTTTCCAACAATGGAATGCGACTTAATGTTGGTGATTCAAGTTCAAGAATGATAGGTGGGGGAATCAAAACTGACTCGAAAATATTACTCAAATCTGGTAACAAAACAGGAGTCAGTATTGATTCGAAAATTTGAACTGGATCACAGATTTGAGAATCTAGGTCACACTTCTCATTGAGTTCAATATCAAAAATTGAGAACTTGCCAATTTGTCAATAGGATTTTTAAAATTGTATAATTGGTCAAGTTCAATATGATCCTCAAAGATGGGGGACTCAATTTCATGATGAATAGGCATAGGATCCAACGTTGACTCAGGGAAAAGATTGAAATCAGGTGAAGATACCGGAGTCATAATCGAATCAGGAAGTAGAATTGAATCACTAAGTTGGGGTTCAGGATCATAGTCATTCTCAAGTTCTATTTCAGGAAAGAATAACTTACTAAACTATCAATATCTTTTTCAAAATTTGTAGTTTGGGCAAGTTCAAAGGGTTGTTCTGAAATGGAATCTTGATTTCCAAAACTACATGACTCTTCGGCTTTAAGAGAATGGTTAGTGACATCAGAACTGGTCAAACAGTGAGAACGTAGAGATTCGACCATCATATCTATGTCACGATTACGAGCGTGTTGAGCCTGAGTCATGGCTTCAAGCATCTTTTCATAGTTGATGGGTTCATTGTCTTGTTGAAAAGATGAAGAGTTGTTTGAAATTGGTGGTGAAATTGTGAGTCCATCAGATTTGGGATTTGTGTTTGGACTCACGCATACTCATTTCCAAAATTGATAGTTTTCTATTTGGACTGGTGGAACTGAGTATGAATCTTGAAAATATTGTGGACTAGGTGGAGAAGGAGGACAAGTGGGTTGAAAATTGGACTCGGGGGAGGTGAATCCCCACTGACTCTGTGAAGAGTTGAAATCGTTATGGAAGTTATGGTTATAAGACTGGGGATATAGGTTATATGGATTCGAATAAGACCAATCCGGCACACTAGGTTGGTTAAAGTCATGATATGTCGGGTTGGTAATATCCGAAAATGAACTCAGTGTGTAATATGGACTACTATTAAAGTTGGAAAAATTGTTATTATAAGCCATATCACACAATAGAATAACAAACAAAAGGAAAGAAAAACAAACAAATAAGCAAACGAAAAGAAAAAAAAATTCTAGGCTAAGTTAGGGTAGACCTATGACCTAGACGACTCCTAACTGGTTAGACCGTCCACGGGAGGTCTAATGCAGACTTTGACCACAAGCTAATCAGCCAGGTCAGGGCAAGGTTGGTGGGAGGTTTCCGTCAAAAGACGTTCCTTAATTAAATAACCACCAACCTTCGGGCTTTCGGCCCTTAATCCCTTTCCTAGACACTGATTTTGCAGGAGTCAAATTCCAACACCTTTTTCCCTTACGATAATCTCCTAATTGAGTCCGAGATGTCCCTAGGGCCAACGTCTACTCATTTTTAGTTAGGGTCAGGTTAGTGAGTGCTTGGAATCTGATTTTTTGGGCTAAGGAAGGGTGATTAAATTCTCACCTTATCTTGTTAATGGGTGGTGCCCTTAAAATCAATTTGTGCAAGTGTACAAGATATGTAAATAAGAATCACTCAAAGCGATGAAAGTCAACCAAGAGATGAGTCCTATTCTACATGCAATGCGAACGTACCTTGCTCCAGCACTCTTCAACAGTAAAGAAAATGAATTGAAAAGACACGTGCCTATAATGCAAACGTCTATTCAACTTTTTAATTTTTTTTCAACAAACTTTTTACTGTTGGTTTATTAGCAGGTTTATGGTGATGGCATATAAGAAATAAAGTTGCAGCAAGCTATGTTTTTGCAAAGCAAGCAACCCTACACAAAACCTATTAGTAGTCAACTCTTCTTGCCGCGGAACCGCGGCTTTGGCCGCGATAACGCGGCAAATTAGAGGGCCCTTGGTCTCTGCTTTTTAGAGCAGAGGCCCAAGACCACTTGTATGTTATTGCAATCTTAATTTCCTGCTTTGATTGCCCTGCAACCTGCAACAGAGAAGAAAATTCGTTTTAGTTTCTAAAAAATTTTAAAAAAAATCAGATTTCAATAAAAACGTTACCCTCCCCGGCAACGGCGCCAAAAATTGATCGAGGCAAAACCTGCACAAAAAATACGGACTTTCAGAACTTTAGATTAAGATGTGCAAGTGCTCAATTCTTACCGCTATAGCAAGTGGCTATGCGGGTCGTGATCCACAAGGAGGGTTTTGCGATAGAAGCGTTTACGTTTCTTTATTGAAATCTTAATGAAGATAAAATGAAAGTTCTGCTTTGTTTTTAAGTTATGAAAATGAAAAAGAGAGTTATGTTAAAGTTAGACAGAAAACGGGAGATGAAGAAGGTGGAGAAAATCAGAAAATGAAAGAAAGCGACTATGTACAAATGAGTTGGGAAAGAAGTGATTTGGAAGATATAGTGTTGGTGATTTAATTTACAGAAATAAAGAAAAACAAATAAAAACAATTACTTACCTTCTTTTCACCAAAAGCTTACCTTGAGTTTTTAGCTACGATGTTACCTTGAATTGGAGGCAATCAGCGCATAGCCCATAAGAGTAGATTTTTGGTCTCTTTCACATTACATCATCAAGGCTACTTCAAGCATGAAATGATACAGAGAGACTCACATCCATCGTCATGAGTTATCGGTGGCACTCGCAAAGGCAAGGCTCTTTCGATGCTTTTAGACTCACTTGGAAGACAATTTGTACCAAAAGAAGAGTAAAGTAGAAAAGAAGAAGAAGAAGATAGCTAAAAGAAGTACATACAAAGAAAGAACATAGATTCGATTTCATAACGATCAAAGGAAAGAAAGAAACCTTACACCATTTCATTATAGCTCATGCTTCATTCTTGTTCTTCGATGAAAGTCTGATCTCCTCTGAATTACATAAATGAAAACTAAAATTACATGAAAAAGAAAAAGAAAAACCTAAACTAAGAAATGGAAAACTAGTCTAAATCCTATCTCTGCATGGTCGTCCCATTTTCAGCACAAAGACTGCCCTTTTATAGGCATAACCCACACGAGGGAGATCCCGGGGAGATCGGGGGAGCAAACGCTCCCCCTAACTCCCCATTGCCACGAAAATGCGGCTTGGGCCGTGTTTCCACGGCCAGGGTGTGGCCAGGTGGCCACACCCTGTTGGTGGGTTGCCCTGGTTTCGCCCTCTGACTTTATCTGGAGTTGGTTTTTCAGTTTGAGTCCCGGATTCTGACGAAATGGCCTTGGATTCTTGGCTTTAACCGATCGATTCTAAGAGGATTCTTCTCAACCGGTTTTTAACCTCTTGATTTTGCCTGATTTACTGAGTGCGAATTAATTCTGATTTAATTTAGAATTTTGGTGGGCTTTGGGCTCATTCTCTTCATCTCCTTAAAGATTGGGCCTGCAAATAAATTAAACAATTCATTAGGACAATGCAGGCTTTTATTCTATAATAAGTATGGAAATATGATACTAAATATGCAACATTAGTGACCATCAACCATCTATTTATAGTAATGTGATATGATTATGACAAGCTAATATATTTTTTGTTATCTTTACTAACCTCTCAATTGATGCTTGAGTGAAATAACTCTAAACTACCAATATTACATATTTTTATTACTCTGCTATTTATATTTGTACAAACACCTAATGAAAGGTTCCGAGTAGCGTGATGTGCCAATGTTTATTTAAATATTTTTTTCATTGATTATGTTTACAAAATATCCACCAAATAGAGTGTCGTGCCTATATTATAAATAAAATATGTACTATTATGCATTTATTTTACTGTCTTCTTTATTATAACATTTAATTGTATTAAATTCAAATTGTTTTCTTTCTCCTTCAACGGCTATATAACAGTTATAAAAGACTAGTTTTTATTCTATAAATTGGTAAATTCTAAACTCCATAACTCACTTCTTAATTCTCTTCATCCTCAAATTTCTTCATCATATCCACAAACTTTTTCAGTCAAAATTTCGCAAAATGCTTAGTCCATTCTTGAAGTTTATTATTGCTGCTGCCATCATCATCATCATCATCATCATAATCATCATCGTCATGATCCTTTTTTTGTTTGAGATATGTCTCCTGGTCGAGCCAAACCTACACACAGAAAAATACAGACTTTTAGGACAGTATTAGGTCCTCAATTCTACTGTGTAGCCTAGGGCTAACAGGTCAATGTCCAAAGGGAGGGACACGATGGAAGCTTTATAGTAACTTTCTTCTTTTAATTAACTAAATAAAGATTTGAGAGTTCTCGTCTCTCAGTTTTAAAGAAAATAAAAAGATTAAGAGAAAGATGGAAGAAGAAGAGATGGTGGTATTGTTGTTGTTTTAGCTATAAAAGAAAGGAATCAAAAAGAGATAAAGAAAAGTGTTGATGCAAAAATTAGAAATAAAAAGAAATAAAAGAAGAATATTTACCTTTACTGTTGAACCATAATGAAATTTACCTTGGCATGGAGTAAAGCAAAGTAGTAGAAAAGAATAAAGAAAAGTATGGCTTCGGCGAGATTGAGCACAATAAAGAAAAGTGAAAAACCTTCATTGATTGTCACCTTCAATATAAGCTTCTTAAAGAAAAGATTACAATAGTGTCACCCTGCAATAACTCTTCCTCTCTTTTGATCATGTAACTTCTCTCTAGCCTAAAAATAAAATAAAAAAATAAAAATTACATTGAAGAAGAAAAAGAAAACCTAAACTAAATCTCTCTCTAGAGTGGTGCCCTTTTCTGCCTTCAAGGTATGAGGGTATTTATAGGAGAAAACAGAGGGATAGAAAGTGTATGAACATAGGAGAGCTGGCTATTTCTGAATTTGAATCCTCCCTTTATCTCCAAACTTGATTTGATTTATCCAAAATTTTATGTAGAAATTCAATTCTGATCTGTACCTTGTTATCATGTTGATTGTTGAATATGACTTAGCAAACGATAGATTTGAAAAGAGTGATCAATATAACACTTGTAACTTTTTAAGTCTTCTTTCTGGATCATTTTGAATCATTAGATTGAGTTTCAGTAGCGAAAGTTATGATTAAAATAAAAAAATATATCCAGTCTGAATCTGAATTTAATTACTTCATCTCATCCGTTGATTTCTCTCTATCCATTTATCCTCTTGTATTTTCAGTTGGTCTTCCAGAATTGATAAGATATCTATTTATCTTCAGCGAAACCGATAGGATTTTCAAACAATCCATTTTTCTCTTGAAATAGATGATATTATCTTATCTGATTATCTAGTTTTCAGATAAGATATCTTTTAGAACCTTTAGATTTGAATCGATCCCTTTTCTTTGAACTTCTAAAAATTAGATAAATTTCATGCTTATCTTCTCCCTATCATAACCCTGCATGAATTAGAACATTAAGATAAGTTTTTTGTAATTTTCATTACAGAATAAATGTTAGAATATAATAATATTTATGAATTATATGTGTCCAAACACACCCACATTATCTTTTGCTCGTCCTCGAGCAAAATAAAATTAGAGTTAACCTAAACTAACTCACTTTCTTAGGAATCACGGTTGCACTTAGCACGTGCAACAAGCCATTAAACCTTTAGTTACCGCTACAGGATGAGTTTGTCTCGTGAGGGTTTTCAGTGGATTGCATCCACAATATCCATAAAGAAAGAAAAATAAAGTGTTAGTATTTTGAAAATGCTTTGAAGGAAAAAATATTTGATGTATTAATGTAAAAATTTAAGTAATCTATAAGTCATAGGATTATCAAAATTTAGTCATTCTAACTTAGTCTCTATTCAAGAACTTGCTTTTCAATCAGGTAAGGATTAAAATTGTATTTCTCATCTAGTCTATTATTTTACCCTAAGTCATATGCACCTTGTGATCGTAAAAATTGGCTTAGGATTTTTCAACTGTAACTCTTATACCTTATTATTTTTCTTTTTTTTTATATTTATGACGGTGATATCCCTTAGCTCATTAGGCTTTCTAATTTGCCCATGTAACGAGTCTTAGTTGGTGACTCCCAAACCGACGGTTTTAGGGTACCGGATGAGAAAACACCCCAAGAACTTAGGACTCGAGCAAACATGGTGATTAGTATCCAATATTGCATATTTTACATCATAATCCCCATGCATATTACAAATAAATAAGTGATTTTTACTCCTCTTCTCTACATATTTGCAGGTACATACTTAAAAGAGAGTAGCCAATTAATTACCTTAATTAGCAATAATTAAGGTGATTAATTAAAAGATTAAAGATAAAGACAAATCTCAATCCAGATCCAGAGAGATCCTCGCACCAATGAAGATTCTGGATATACCACGTGGCCAAACTAACTCTCAACAAACTCCAACAGAAAAATCCAGATCAACGGCCCAGATCTTGCCGCGGGGCGCGGCATGGGCGCGACAAGATCCTGGCCGTTGAGCCCCGGATTTTGTGGCAACAAACTTTGATCTCGAAGCTTCTCATTTCTGCTATAAATACTGGACCTTCACCTGCGAGCTGAGACTGATCAGAGAAGAGAGAGAGTTTAGTTCATAGTTTTGTATTTGATAGTTTTTGTTTAGGGTTTTTGCTCTCTATGATCTTCTTTTCCCTAGATTTCATTGCAAGAGAGAGTTGTATGAGAGAGAGAGCTTGTATCAACAAGGAGTGACAACTTGGAGCTATACAAGGATTGATCCTTCTCATCTACTCTACTTGAGCTTGATTCTAGTTTGTTTTCTTTCCTTACTTGCTTTGTTTACTTTCTAGCAATTTATTCATGTTTAGCTTTTCTTTTGTAATGGTGTGTAGCTAATTCTTCTCCATGTACTAGCTAACCACTACCTTGCTAACATCTAACTCATGGGTGATTGCTTTACTTCATCTTGCAATTTGTATGGTTTTTCTCTTCTCCGATGGGTTTCTTTCATTTCTTGGCAAGATCTTGTTGTAATTCTCCATATGATTCATGTGTGCCCACTTGGAGCCTAGTCTCGAACTAGTGCCTTGATGGAACATGGAGATGGAAGCACCAATATGCTATTTGATGTATAACTTCACTACTTCCATTAGTGATGTTGTATGTTCTTCATTTGCATCACTTGAGTGTAGCTCTTTTGATTCATTAGTGAAAGTCTATTTGTAGGCCTATGACCATCTATGGAGGCTACAAGACAAGTCTAGAATGAATCCCCCATCATCCAAGTGAGAAAGTAATTAGACCACAAGCAAGACGTATTCATGCCGATGAATCAACATGAGGCACGCATCACTATCACGGAGTTTAGTAAGTCCTTTAGCAAGGTAGTTAAGGTTAGCTAGTCATGATTTTTTTCAATCAATCTTTTCTAGAGTTTTCTTTTCTTTTAGTGTGAATACAACAAACTCTTCTTGATTTGTTTTCACTTACCACCATGAACATATCCATACACTCTTTCATTCATTTCTTTGTATTTTATTCATTCTTTTAAGCAAGAGAAGAATTCTCGTTCCTTTTCTCACGTGTATCGTAACGCTTCTACGCTAGCTCTCCTTGTGGTTCGACTCGGTATAGCTTTATGCTATAGAGGAAGATTGGAACAAGGTATATCAATTACATATTCAAAGTAAACAAGATCCAAAGGTGAACTCTAAACATGAACCATCTCTTTAAATACCTAAATCTTATGCAAAGACTTCTTGTACCTTGTTTTCTACCAATCAAATTTTTGGCGCCGTTGCCGGGAGAGAGCAACGGTATTTTAAAAGTGAGAAACTAAACGATATTCTTCTCTGTTGCAGGTACAGGTTGAAGATACAGGAAACCTTGCACAGCAGAAACATATAAGTGGACCTGGGCCTCTGCTCAGAAAGCAGAGCCCAGGATCCCTCCAATTGCCGCGGATCCACAAGATTTGCCGTGGAAACGCGGCAATAAGGAGTTAACTACTTATAAGTTTTCTGCAGGGGCTTCAGATCTGCAAATTACAGCTGCTGATATACTTTAAATTCTGTATTCTGCACCTTATACCTGCTAAATTAATTCAACAGTAAAAAAATTGGTTATAATTGTTTATAAAAATTGTTTAGACATCTTGCTTATAGGCACGTGTCTTTCAATTACTTTTCATTTATGTTGAAGACGCGTGGGACAAGGTACGTAAAGCATTGCATATTGAATAGGATTCACTCGTTGTATGATTTAATTCTGCT